>JAGYYL010000044.1:0-10450 GCA_021440025.1 Euplotes parawoodruffi | reverse complement strand
GTGAGTGATGGTTGAGGTAGTGTGGAGAAGCTGGGTCAAACTTACTTCGGCAAGTATCTTGAAGGGCTCGACAAAAAGAACCTCAGTGTTGGAGTAAGCAATCCTTCGCTAAATTTTAGGTCTGGAAAGGAGACATCAACCTCGAAAATGTCAAAGTGAGGACTGACGCCATTGATGGGTTCAAGCTCCCGTTTAAGATAAGATATGGAAAGATTGGTTCCCTCAACGTAAGCTTTAGTCATAATCAACAGCTAATCTGCGTGTAGGTACAAATCCCATGGAGAAGCTTATCTTCGTCACCAGTCATCGTTGAGCTCAAGTCACTGTACTTAGTGATCAGTAAGAGTTTAACTGTGAATTACGGCTGAGCTGAATATAGCCCCACAAATCAAGAAAGACTGGGAAATCATCGATTTCAACAATTACGAAGACAAGCTGTTAAAGCTCGTTTCTTTCGGCGATTCATTAGAAGACTCTATCAAGGTATTGGTGTCCTTGCTCATGCGGTATAGAATGAAGGACAGAGCAATACTGGATATTTCTCAAATCTCGGATCGAAAGTAATCGACAATATTCAGATCAACATCAAGTAAGACTTGACAGCTAACAGTACTAGAAACATCCACGTCAGGTTCGAAGACGTGTATTTTGGAACGAAGCCGTATTCATTCGGAATTACACTCAAAGAAATCTCAGCGCAAACTTGCGATGAACAGTGGAAGTATAAGTTTTATGATCGGTCTGCAGCTGAAAACAAAGACAAACCTATTTTTAAACTTCTCGTTATTGATAAATTCGCTTTTTACTGGCAGTCTAATGAAGAGCTCTTGGCATCTGAAGAGTGAAAGAACGATCAGGAAATGCACGAGTTTATGGAGTACCTGTTCCCCATTGACTCAACGCATATTGAAAACTACAACTACATCGTCGAGCCAAGTAAAGCCTTTTTAATAAAATACCCGCTGACAGTTTAAAATATAGTTTGATTGACTGGCAAGTTAAAGCAAGCATCGAAACTTGATGAAAATGAAGACTGAAAAGTAAGCCTCAACATCGAAGTCGACAACTTCTCTGTGACTCTGTTCAAAGACCAGTACGACAACATTTGTCGTCTAGCTGAAGTCGCAGGAGACTATGAGAAATTCCAGCGCCTTTAGTAAGCTCAATCGGCCTAACGCTCTTTAGTTACTCGACTAAAAGATATAAATTTCTGCGACCGCTGTACGGAGTCAAAAGCATCAAGTGAGAAGGAAGACTGACAGGCGAGAACGTCACGAATGAAAATGCAGTGCTGTGGTGGAAATACGCCATTAACTCCGTGATTAAGCAACGACGTGAAAGAAACGGCATTTTTAACGAATTTGTAATCCCTCCTGACAAAAAGCGAGAGTACGAAACCAAATTTATAAAATTATTCAAAAGCTATTTGCTTAATGAAAGCTACAACAAAGAAGAACTCAACCACATCATTATTGCGGTTGACCAAGAAGACCTTGAAAAGTGGGTTACCGTCATCACCAAAAAACGAATTGACGACGAGACGAAGAAAAAGGAGACAGAGGGTGGCTGGTTCGGCTTCTTTAAGCAAAAGAAAGTCGAAGAAGAAGTCAAAAAAGAAGATGACGTTATATCGTCTGAAGAAATCGATCGAGTTTACAAAACTTTATATGACAAGTTCCTCAAAAGCGACTCTCTTGAAGATGAAAAGTCAATTGAATACAAGAACATTAAAACAATGAAAATCGAGCTGTTAGTTAAAAGAGGAGGACTCAACCTGATTATCAAAGAAACCCAGATGAGTTTATTTTTCAAAGACTCTTCATTCAGAATGAATAAATTCGCAGATGAAAAACTTTGCATAGAAGCGAGAACCAACGACTTCGGCCTGAAAATGCAGGCGGATCAGCACTACGAAGTCATTGAGAAAATGGACGAAAGCGAAGTATTCTGGGAGATGACATTCCTTTCATTCAGTCCCGGCAACGAAATCGATAGTTCTTTAGACTTAAAAATCAACCCGATCAAAGTGGTTTACGAAGGCTCGTTTATAAAGTCTATCATCAAGTTCTTCAAAAACGAAACAGATCTGCAATTGAAGGAACAGGCAGCGGAAAAGTGGTCTGATTTCAAAGAAGGCGCTCATCAGCAGATTCAAGAGTCAATGAAGGCAGGCAAAAAGGATGTCAGAATAGCGATTAGCAGTCCGATATTGCTGATTCCACTGCAAGCTAATAATCCTAATTCAAAGCTATGGGCAATAAATCTGGGTGACTTTTTACTTGTCAGCGAAACTCCAAAAGAACTATATGAAAACTATAAATTTGAAGTCAGCACAGTTATGATCAAGTTTTATCAAGAATACGCAATCTGGGAAAGATGAGCGAAATTTGAAATTCAACGAAGAAAAGTTTCAAAGTTAAATCTTATTGCTAGTGCTATTGATATTCCAAAAACGACAATAGAAAATGAAAACTTCACTATGCTCGAGGAGTTTAAAATAGACTGTCATCTTGCGATCAACAAGAGTAACAAGACAAAGAAAGGAAGGTCTGACGTTGAAGTCATGGTGAACTCTTCTCCAATTAACATCAACATGAATGATGAAATCTACAATCACCTAGTGAACATCCATCGGTGATTTACATATGAAAACCCTGAAGATATTGCAAAAGGAATGATCGATGAAAAGCATAAGATTATTAAAAACTCGTCACTGATCTCGATAATTAAATAAAAGTGGAAATTACATTAAAACATGGTCCAAACGAATCGCTGTAATCTCAGGAAACTACGTGCACTTCTACAGAGACAGTAAGGACCTGCTGACTGAAGAATCACTATTCCTCAAAGACGCAAGAATTATTGA
Organism: Euplotes parawoodruffi; assembly: GCA_021440025.1. NCBI lineage: Eukaryota > Ciliophora > Spirotrichea > Euplotida > Euplotidae > Euplotes > Euplotes parawoodruffi. The sequence continues at coordinate 7,584 of JAGYYL010000044.1, read as the reverse complement.
TGTATCTGGTAAATTCGGTGAAAAATACGCGATTGAAGTCTCTAATAAATTTGGAATCGTACTGATGGCGTTTAACACGATCGCTTGTAAAGAGAACTGGAAGTCTTCGATCAACAAAATCGTGACCTCTTATAACTCCAATCAGGAGTCGAATATAGAAGAGGAGCAAAAGTGTATTGAAATCAAAAACAAACACTCGTCTGTGTTCTACCTCGAGTTCAATGTGAGAAGGGCTGGGTGAAAGTGGCTCGAAAAGGACATGACGCCTTGGATCGAGCTCAACCTGAACATCATCACAGCTAAGATACAAAAATAGAGTTGTTGGGTTCAACTTTCAGCTCGGCATTGAGTCAGGATTATGCATTAACCATTCAGACATCAAACACCTAAAATACATCGCAACAAGTCAGAAACCCGAAGGCTCTGAAGGTAATTTTATTGAGGTCGAGGTAATTCTCGGTGAAAAGGTTGAAAATCCATCAGGCGATGAAATCAATGTCATCGTGAGGGTTGGGTACTTAAAAATCAACTATTATCCTCCGATGATCAAAAGCTTAGTCACGAGAATTCGAAAGATTAGATATATCAACGAATACGACTTAGACGCGATATTACTCAACTATAAGGACATAACAGCAGATTTGGAAGATAAAATACTAAAATCTATTCAGGTTCAGGAGAATATTGGACAGCTTGAACATCCATCTGCATCGTGAGCGAAGTATCCGTGTGCATACATTTTAATTCGAGTCGCGCTGTCAGAGCTAGATGGTGATTTCCTTCATCACTTATATGTCACTCCTTTTATAAAAGCAAAGATTGGTGAGACAATTATCAACTACGATATGTTCTTTGACCACGACGAGCTTAACGGGTCCTTAGGAGGAATCCATTTATACGACTTGACAAATTACCCTTATACAATGAATCCAGAAGAGTTCGATGAATCGAAAGATCTCAAGAAATTTGAAGTTTTAGGGCTTAAAGACTCAAACGAAAAGAACACTTTAACTTTAGACTGTAAATTTTACTCAGAGAACTGCCCGTTAAAGAAACCCAAGGTCAAGCACACAGTCAAGCTGTACGTTGGGTCGATCAAGTACCACTACCAGCAAGATTTGTTGCTTCGAGTTAAAGACTATTTCTTCGATCGATTCTTAGACAGCATTACATCTACAAGTCCTTACGAAGTTGAAGTCAAGTCTGACATCGAAGAGAAGCTCATTCGATTTAGTACCAGGAAAGAAGTCGAAGACTTTAATCTGAAGCAAGAAGACGGAATTATCGATCTTTATTGAGACATCAACAGCCCTTGTTTAATTTTAAGAGCAAGGAACCACTACACAGAAGAATTTTCAATTCATCTAGGCAGCATCACCGTTAACTCCTCACTTGTAATCCTCAAAGACAAGTGGAGTCTCTGACCAGAGAAAGAAGTGAGGTACTGAAACTACAAAATATCAGTGAATAAGACGACTCTTTACCACAGGGATGGCCACATTGGTAACGTGAATAAATTCACAGTTGATTTTCAAAACATGCTGTTCTCAGAATACCTCGAGTACATTGATCCTTTGTCCCTCGATCGGGCGTTGTTGATTTACCTTGACTTTGACGAAATAAAAGCTCAGATTTCAAAGCCCCAGTTTACTTACCTGATGAAGTGCATGGACTTAAACATCAACTACGACGATGGAATGAAAGACCTCTACGATTTCAAGCTGAAAAAGGAGTACACCGAGCTGCACCGGATCAAAGAAGACTACAAGTACATGATCATCGATATTAAGATGAAGTGAGTATCGCTCAGCTGATACTTCCTTAATGAATTCCTCACCGAAATCGTATGTCAAGACATGGGCATTTTAGTCGACAAGTTCATTAGTTACAGAAACATCATTGATATTTCTTCTTCAGCCATCTGGGTGTTTGGAGAAGAATCTGAAAGCAATGGATTCAAGCAGGTTATACTCGGCCCAATGGGATGTGGAAATTCAATCAATACAGACCCGTCATTTTACAACTTTGAAGTCGACAACAATGCTGACCTCAAATACATTGATTTCAGCAAATCGAAATCGCTTAATTGTTCAGTCAAAATGTTTAATGGAGATAAAGAAATCACAGTCGATTTGGATAACTTGAAAACATTTTTCAAAATGCACGTGTTTTTGCTCATCTTCCACTTCTTCACAGAAGGACTGCCGAAGTACGACAATAATGATGATGCCGACTTGCCAAATCAATGTAAGCTAGATTGTATAAATTTTATAGTCAACGATGATATGGAAAATCTGCCTAAAATTAACTTCAAAGTCTATCTTAAGAACTCAATCGTCTGCCTAGACGACTTGGAGGAAGCGATTGCTTGCAAGCTGGATCTCTGCTTAGTCTACGACCGGCTCAACATCAAGGCTCTGAAAGAAGACCTCATTAGCAGGAAGTTTGTTGCTGATAGCCAATATGAAAACAGTTCAATCTGCAGGGAGCTTAGATTCAATATTGTAAAGTGAAACCCTTACTTCTGCAAGTATAATGACTTGAACTTCACTAAAGATTTCAATAAAGTGTATAAGCGAGAGGTCATCAAGCCATTTGCGATGTGCTACACATCTAAAAATAGAGTCGAAAGATTCAACCAAGATTGTTTTAGAATGAATACGAGCACAGAGATTACAATTGAAAAGGTTTCAGTCAAAATTTCAATCAACCAAATTGCAACATTCCTACAGATGGTTAATGGAACCTCTTTGATCTTGCAGGAAAAATATATCGATAAACTTAAATAAAGACGAAGAATCACTGAATGGCAGAAGGAGTCCTAATAACAGCCTAGTTAAAGGAAATAAACGTGATGATAGTGAACCACAGTCAGAAGAACCCTCAAATTTCAGAACTACTTATGAAATGTTTTCAAGTAGGTATAATAAATTACCAAAGGATAAAATATTTTCACATTTCGATGTTGATGATGAGGAGGAAGAAAAAACTGCTCTTGACTCAAAAGAAGCTAACCTTTTAAAACTCAAAACTCCATCAATATTTCATAAGAATAGTGACAGGATGGTTTCGATCCCTGAAAGCACTAAAGAAGAGACAAAGAAGACGAGTTATGAAGAAATGGAAAACAACGGGTTGAACACATACAATTTCTTTTTCCACGGTCTGAGGATCTACTTTATCAATGATTATGGTGACAATTTCTACCCAGTTCTCTGACTGAAGCTTCGAGATACGAATTACTCAAAAGACATCAGAATCGATGGTAGCTTTGTCTCCCAGTCGCAGCTGAACGCCTCGTTCTACTATTACAACTCTATTAATGGCTATTGGGAGCCTTGCATTGAAAGTCTCGATATTGAGTTCTTCTACGATATGCAAGGCGAAAGCAAAGTTTTCCAAGTCAAAGGAAAAGAACTCATCAACATGAACATATCTCCGTCATTGATCTCTGTCATTAACACCTGCTGGGACTCCTGGAACCAAGCACAAGTTCAAATTGAAAAAGACCGAAGAAGGAGCAGGAGCCGAGGTAGTGATTCATTCAAAGACTCAGCTGACTTTCTATCAGAAGACTCTAAGTTGAAGTTTGAGGAGAGTAAAACATCAAGTCTGTCTGAGCTGACTAGTGGATTGTACTCAGGTCAAAATGAATCAAATTTAGTTGATATTGCAACACCTTATAAAATCACGAACTATACCGGACTTACTATCTTCATCGAAACATTATTTGACGATAAAAAGCAAAATTATATTTTAAAAGACGGAAATACAACAAAAATTGCGATTAGTTACGAAAAGCAAGCTCACAGAGGCTCCAATGGAATTATTTCAAAACTTAGCGATGATGTCAAGATTCAGTTTGAAGGACTCTACCTTCCGATTAAAAGTAAGCTCAGTTTATAATTCGATAGAAATTTCACTGAATAAACTTGAGAAAAATATCCATAAGCTGACGGAAGATGACGTAAGAACTTCTTGCTAATTTTTAGGAAGAAAAGGACTACATATTCTACGAGACCAAAGTAGTGAACATGAATAAAGTCTTAACACTGAGGACTAAAAACTTGCTGATTAACTCGACTCACTTTTCATACAACGTAGTCATTAAAAACCCTGAAAAGAAAAGTCTAGATAAAAATTTAATTTTAAAGCCAGGAGATTGAATACCGTTCTCGAGAGAATACATCGACTGAAAAGTGTCATTAAAGACGATCGAAGACAAGGACTACTCGAACTACATTCCAGCAAAGAAGCTAATTTTCAAAACTGAAGTCGATCACACTGTAAGCGCCTATTCTAAATCCTTTAGAACTACATAAGATCAGGATCTACGTTTACAATGGTGCGAAAGGAGCAAAATAAAAGTATCAAGGACTGTTACGATATCCACCTCATTCCGCCGATAAGGATAAGAAACGGGCTGCCGGTCAGTATGCACGTGACTTTAATCGGACAAAACATCGAGTTCATACAAGACAAAGGCGAGGAGAAGCACATAAGCTTCTACTCTCCTGACGAACTAATACAAATATCGATACACATCGACGGATACGACGAAGAGCCAATAGTGATTAAGTTTCTTAAATAAATCATATGAAAAGTACATTCGTCTGCAGTCAGTGTTTAACAAGTACTCTTACCTAAACCTGTATGTCAACTTCACTGACGAGAAAGCAGGATGATTTATCACGTTTTACGTCAAAACATGCTTCATCAATGCGTGCTCGATGCCGTTGTACATCTACAACACGACAAGTGTAAGTCCATGTGTTTGATAAAATAGGAAACAAACGGCATTTTGATCCCGAATGTGAACTCGTGGAGGAACATCACACTTGCATCTGATATTACTCACTGATACTTTTCATTAGATAAAGACTCGAAGTCAACAGAAATCTGAGTCGAAGGAGCAAGCATGACTGGCCAAGTGTCTTTGATGAAAGTATCCACAAAGGAACAAGCAGAGCTTGTGTACACAAGCACTCTGTCGCTTATTGGTAAGTCAACTAGAGAATTACTTGTAGATATGCACCAATCAATTTATACAAAAGTTATCACGATCCTGCCGAAGTACGTGATCGTCAACAAGACTGACCAAAAGCTACTCATCACGCAGGAAAACCTCGAAGACGACTTTACAATTGTTGACTCAGAATGTCGCGAGAACTTCAGGTGGCTGAACGGAAGCGGCATCAAAATGATAATGATCAAGATCCTTGACAACAACGCTGAGGACCCGATTAACGAATGGAAGTGGAGTTCCCCCTTTAGCCTTGAAGAAATCGGATCTCAAAATATAAGAAGCATCAACTGTAAGTCTCCTGAAAAGATGAACTACTGGAAGATAGACAGAAGACTCCAAAATGTAAGCCCTGTTGTTTTATACTCTAGGACATGATCTACATCACCATTGAAAAGGAAGACGAAAAACATCCGCTGTATTTGATTGAAAATAACGCAAAGCATATTTTACTAATCTACAAGCAAATCTCAGAAAATACATGGGAGAAGTGCGACTCAAATAAGTCCAAGAGGTTCGCGTGGGACAACTTATATGAAAAACACATCCTTCAGTGTGAAGCGTGGCTCAAGGGGAGAAAGAACATCAAGCTCTGAAGCGTAAACGTGAACCTTGATGAGCTAGAAACCAGTGAAGAGTTTAGATATAACATTGCTGAGTACTTAGATGAAAACGATATCGCTTATGGTAACTATGGAAAAGTCCATAAAACACTGAGGTTCAATACGCATACTAATGGCTACACAAAAATACTGACATTCAGCGATAATGTTAAAATCAGCGAAGAAAAAGAAATTGAAGACCACACTCCTGAACTTATGGTAAACCTCGAATTTGGCGGTATTGGTCTTTCACTGATATGCGATGAAGATGGACAACACTTAAAAATGAGAAAAGAAATTATATTCTGAAGTATTCGAGACATTCAAGCAATCCTTATTGACTTCAAAGTTGAAAGAAAGGTACAGCTGAGGATTGGCACTTTTCAAATCGATAATCAAATAGCTCTAGATACGCCATTTCCAGTAACGCTATTTAATGCAAATCTTAAGAAAAAGGAGCACGATAAGGTGCAGCCTTTCTTTAACCTCAGCTTGGTAATTTATAAAAATGCTCCTGATGTTTTGTACTTCAAGAAAATTGAGTTTCTCATTCAAAAAATTGTTTTGGAATGTGATGATGAACTCGTCTTGATATTAGCCTATTTCATAAATCTCAACATGGAGATACTCAACACAACATTTACTGGAATCAGTGAGATTTTTGTAGACTTATCTCAAAAATCAGATTTATATGGGCAATTAGTCGTCTCTCAAGAATCAAAAATATCGCAGAGACAAATCTCGAGGATTCCTGATTGGAAGAATGAAGAAATAGTGATATCAAAGCAGCAAATTTACATAAAGTACTATAATTCTTCACCGTTATTCTTAAAAATATCGTTTTACTCGACAATGAAGATTGAGTCAGATACTGGGTTCAACAACACGTTAAAAAGATTCGGACTTGCACTCAATACGATCGAAGGAGCTCCGATAAAGATAAATGCGCTTGAGCTGCGTGACGTCGTCGGGACTCTGAACGACATCGTGTACATCCTCAAAGACAGATACATGATAAGGCTGAAGCGCAATCTTTTATCGATCTTAGGCGCATCAAGCTTGATCGGAAACCCAATCCAATTAGCGAACAATGTTTCTTCAGGCATCAAGGACTTCTTCTACAAGCCAATCGAAGGCTTCGTTGAAGGCCCCATTGAAGGTGGAAAGGGAATCGTAATGGGCACAGGGTCTTTAGTCAAGAATACAGTGCAGGGAACATTTGGTTCTACATCCAGTATTTTTTCGTCTCTTTCCAAAGGAGTCCTGTTTCTCTCGAATGACAAGGACTATATGAAGGAGCGGGAGGAGTCCAACCACAAAAACAGACCGGATAATATTCTTGATGGCGTCAGCATGGGTATTAAATCTGCAGCTAAATCCTTTGGCTCCGGAATCACAGGAGTCGTTACAATGCCCGTCAATGGTGCGAAAAAGAAAGGCTTTGTCGGATTTTTAACAGGCACAGTCAAAGGTGTGACAGGACTCGTTGCAAAACCAATCAGTGGCGCTATGGACTTCATCTCAAAAACTTCAGAAGGAATCAAAAATACCACGATGATGTTCGAAGATGGAAAGACTTCAAAGCATGATAGAATCAGACTGCCGAGATGATTTTACTCAAAAGAAAGGATTTTTAAAAGCTATGACGAACTCCATTCGTTTTCTCAGGCTTACCTCTTCAAACAGAATAAAGTCGGTCAGTCAGACTACTTCATCGATGCAATTCTCGTAAACAAAGAGCCAATCCAAGTCCTGGTAATCTACGAAGCGAAAATACTAAAAATTCACGTTGAAAAGGACAAAGTGACTCTTTCATTACCTTTAAAGTGAATTTCAAAAATCGAGAAGGAAAATGGAATGATAGTAATGTCAATAGCAGACCCGGGTGGAAATCGATCAAAGATAAAAATCGACATTGACTCTAAAAAAGCACTCCACACTACCTCAACCATCACTCAC
>JAGYYL010000043.1:0-10537 GCA_021440025.1 Euplotes parawoodruffi | reverse complement strand
CACCAAAATATCATTAAAGCGAAGAACCAGCTCGAGCTAGTATCTCTTGACAATCCAAATATCGATGTGACTGTGTTTATTACTGAAATTCAGGAAAAGAACAGAATCTCTTCGAAGTGGGAGAAAGAACTTGAAGAAACATACGAGGCTGGAGTTAGCATTTTGAAGAAGAAATACAACATCACACTCGACCAAAAAGTCAACATCGATAGTCTCAGAGGAGCCTGGAACAACTTCAAACAGATCCTCGCGAAAAAGGTCAAGCTGATGGAAGACGAAATGGACAGACTTCAAGGAAAAGTCATTGCTGAAGAAGCTGTTGTCAATAAAAAGGTCGAAGAGGCAAAGAAAGAATGGACTGCAATGAAGGAATCTGGCTTTATCCTGCCTTCAGACCAACAAGAAGCACAGAACTCATGAATGCCGAATATTCAAGGCATTCTGAGCTACCTCAACATGATGGAGACTAAAAGCATAAAGCTGAAAGCCGACTGGAAAAGAGTATGCAAGGCTAAAGAACTCCTCGATATGGAGCTTTCTGATCCTGATGCCTTAGACGACTTCGAACTCACCATTAAAGACTATAAAGATGTCTGGGGAGGTCTGAGCCAGATATGGGCTAAGGTTGTCGAAATCGGAGAAACACTGTTCACAGCAATGAACCCGAAAAAGGTCAAAGAATCTTTAAGAGGAATCTCAGAAGGATTCCAAGAGCTTCCTGCGAAGTATAAGCAATACGACGCCTTTGAAGATATGAGAGCAAAGGCCAGCCGATTCCAGACAATGCACAACACAATTACAGATCTTAAAGGCGAGGCGATGAAGCAAAGACACTGGAAGAAACTGCTCACTCAGCTCAGAATCAAGATTCCTTTTAGCGATTTAACTTTGATCGATTTGTGGAGTGCAGATCTGGTTGCGCACAAGGCTATTGTCAGCGATATAATGGCTCAGGCAATCGGAGAAAATGCTATTGAGAGGTTCTTAACTGATGTAAGAGAACAATGGTCTCACCATGAACTCGACTTAATCAAATACCAACAGAAGTGAAGACTGATCCGAGGGTGGGACGAACTATTCACGATGATCGACGAACAAATTTGTAAGTAAAGCAAAATTAATCATATAGCCAACTTGGGTTCGACAAGAATGTCGCCGTATGTCAAGAACTTCGAAGAAGAAATCTCCAAGTGGGACGAAAAACTACAAGAAATGAGAATCATATTTGACATTTGGATCGATGTGCAAAGAAGATGGGTTTATTTAGAAGGAATCTTCTTTGGATCTGCTGATATTAAAACTCAACTTCCTCAAGAATTTTCAAGATTTAAAACAATTGATGCTGATTTTATTCAGTTAATGAAGATTGTATCTGCAAAGCCGCTTACTCAAGAAGTTTATGGTATTCCAAATCTCCAGAAAACACTTCAGAGATTAAGTGACATGCTAAATAAGATTCAAAAGGCACTCGGAGATTATCTAGAGACTCAAAGATCTAACTTTGCAAGATTCTATTTTGTTGGAGATGAAGATTTACTCGAGATCATTGGTAATGCAAAGGATATCACAAATATTAAAGACACTTCACAAAAATGTTTGCTGGAATTTCAACTCTCAAATCACCAGACGGAAATGTTCTAGAAGGAATGTTTTCCCGTGAAGGCGAATATGTAAACTTTTCAAACAAACTCGCAATGTCTGACGATTCAACAATTTACCAGAGACTGACAAAGATAGAAGGAATGATGCAAAATTCACTAGCAAATGAGCTACAAAAAGCTGTTGAGGCGCTTGAAATAATTGACGATTACGCTCCGGACTCAGATCCTTACGCGAAGACTTCAAGCACAGGACAGATGACCTTCTTAGGCTGGATTGAGTCATTCCCAGCGCAAATTGTGCTGACAGCGATGCAAATATCCTGGGCGCAAAGAGTCGAAGAAAGCATTAAAAAATCAAAGAGAGAAATGGTGACTACAGAAGAGTTAATCGGAAAGTACTTAGTCCTTCTTGCTGAAAGAGTCCTCACAGATCTTCCAAAAGATGTAAGGCAAAAGTACGAGCAGCTTATTACTGACCTCGTGCATCAAAGAGACACCACAAGACATTTGACTGATAAGAAAGTGTCATCAATCGAAGACTTCTCCTGGCTGTACCACATGAGGTACTACTGGAATACTAAAGAAAAAGAAGCTGTGAAGAAAGTTAGAATCCTAATGGCAAATGCATTCTTCTACTATGGATTTGAATACCTCGGAGTCGGAGAGAAGCTTGTACAGACTCCACTCACAGACAGATGCTACTTGACTCTGACCCAAGCTCTTCACTTCAGACTTGGAGGAAATCCATTTGGTCCAGCTGGTACAGGAAAGACCGAATCTGTAAAGGCCCTCGGATCTCAGCTCGGAAGATTTGTACTTGTATTCAACTGCGATGAGACGTTTGATGGAAACGCTATGGCAAGAATCTTTGTCGGATTGTGTCAAGTCGGAGCATGGGGATGCTTCGATGAGTTCAACAGACTTGAGGAAAGAATGCTTTCTGCAGTATCTCAGCAAATTCTGACAATTCAAACTGGGCTTCAAGACCAATCTGCAAAGATCGAACTCCACGGATCTCAGATTAAGCTGAATTCAGCAATGGGTATATTTGTAACAATGAATCCAGGATATGCAGGAAGATCCAACTTGCCAGACAACTTGAAGCAACTCTTCAGACAAGTCGCTATGATTAAGCCCAACCGTGAGATGATTGCAAGAGTCATGCTTTATTCGCAAGGATTCAAAATCGCTGAGAAACTCTCAGGAAAGATTGTCAGTCTCTTTGAGCTTTGTGGAGACCAACTTTCGAACCAGCCTCACTACGACTTCGGTCTGAGAGCTCTTAAGAGCATGCTTGTGAGTGCAGGAAACCTCAAAAGAGCAGATAAGAATAAAGAAAATGATGGTGCTGAAGGGGCTGAAATCGAAAAGAATATCCTTATTCGTTCTGTCTGCAACACTGTTGTTCCAAAATTGATCGCTGAGGATATCCCGCTTTTATCAAAGCTGCTTTCTGGAGTGTTCCCAGGCTCTGACATCATGAAGATTGAAGAGGAGGAGTTAATCGACTGAATCAAGGAGCTATTAAAGACAAGATACAATTTGATGTACGATGATAAATTCATCTCAAAAGTCCTTCAACTCATGCTGATACAAACCCTCCAACACGGAGTGATGATGGTTGGTCCGACAGGAAGTGGAAAGACATCTGCGTACAAACTACTGCAAGACTGTATTCAAAAGGTTCGTAAAGTAAAAATCGATATCTACGTAATCGAACCAAAGTCTATTAGCAAAGATGACCTTTATGGAAGACTCGACCCAACGACTGGCGAATGGACTGATGGAGTCTTCACTGGTATTCTCAGGAGAATCTTAGACAACGTGAGAGGTGAAGCGACAAGAACTCATTGGATCATCTTCGACGGTGACGTTGACCCTGAATGGGCTGAGAACTTAAACTCAGTGCTTGATGACAATAAGCTGCTTACCCTTCCAAGTGGAGAAAGACTGAGTATTCCTCCGAATGTCAGAATTATGTTCGAAGTTGAAAGCTTAAAGTACGCAACCTTAGCTACTGTATCAAGATGCGGAATGGTGTGGTTCTCTCAAGAAGTCGTCTCTGTTGACATGATGTACTTCCACTACATGGAGCGACTAAAGCAAAAAGACTACGACTCGCTGATTCGTGAAGACGCAGTTGAAAGTACTGATGAAGCCAATTCGAAAAATGCTCAACCAGCTCTTGAAAGCGACAGTACAGCTCAGCTTGATAAGAAAGCACGTGAGGTCTGCGTTGAAAAGATGAAGAGGCTGTTCATGAAGGAGGGTTTGTAACTCAATGCTTGGAGTACGCTGCTCGTCAAAACCATATCATGAAGTACACTGAAATCAGAGTTATCGAAGCTATGTTTGCTTTAATCCGTAAAGGAGTCAATCAAGTTATTATGTATAACGATGAAAGACCTGAATTCCCGCTAAGCGAAAACCAAATTGAAGCATTTATTACTAAATGGGTCGTCTCAAGTGCTATTTGGGGAATCGGAGGATCTCTAAATTTAGCAGGAAGAATTGACTTTTGTAATAAGATTCACGAATTAGCTGATCTTGAACTTCCAGATCCTTCAGGCCCACCACTGATTGACTATGAAGTCAGAATTGATGATCAATGCTGGCATTTGTGGAAAGAAAGAGTACCGAGGATTGATGTTGAGATCGAAAAAGTAAGAACTGCAGATACTGTTATTACAACTGTCGACACGATTAGACACCAGGAGATGCTTTGAGCTTGGTTAAGTCAAAGAGTTCCATTTATTCTATGCGGTCCACCAGGTTCAGGAAAAACCACGACTTTAATATCGACTCTAAATGCATTGACAGATTGAATAATGGTCTTTGTAAACTTCTCAAGTACAACATCTCCAGAGCTTATTTTGAGATCATTTGACCAACACTGAGAATATAAGAAGACTACTAAGAATGAGGTTGTGTTGCTCAGACCAAAGTTACCAAATAAGTGGTTAATCGTATTTTGCGATGAAATCAACTTACCAGAAACAGATAAATACGGAACGCAAAAAGTTATTTCCTTCTTACGTCAATTAACTGAGCAGAACGGATTCTACAGACCATCTGATAAATCATGGGTTACTTTAGAAAGAATTCAATTCGTTGGTGCTTGTAATCCTCCAACCGATCAAGGAAGACATCCGATGACTGATAGATTTATGAGACACTATCCTCTTGTATTCGTTGATTTCCCTGGAGAGGAGTCTCTCAAGCAGATTTATTCAACATTCAACCGAGCGATGCTCAAGACGATTCCTGTTTTGTCAGGTTTTGCTGAGCCACTGACCGAAGCAATGGTTGAGTTTTATGAAGAGTCACAAATACGGTTCACAGCAGATCAACAGCCTCACTACGTCTACTCACCAAGAGAGTTGACAAGATGGAAACTTGCTATTTATGAGGCTCTGCCTGGTCTTGACTGCCTCGAAGATCTAGTGCGACTCTACGTGCACGAAGGCCTTAGACTATTCGAAGATAGGCTTGTGCACCAAGAAGAAAAAGACTGGTGTAATGAAACTCTCAACATGGTTGCTTCAAAATGGTTCCCAGGAGCCGACCTCGACAAAGCTCTCACAAGACCGGTACTTTTCTCAGAGTACCTCGATAGAGTTTACAAATCAGTCGATCAGGATAAATTGAGGAACTTTATTCAAGCCAAACTGAGAACCTTTAATGAAGAAGAACTCGACGTGCCTCTTGTTGTTTTTGATTCAGTTGTCGATCACGTTTTGAGAATTGACAGAGTGCTGAAACAACCGCTTGGTCACTTACTGCTAGTCGGTGCCTCAGGAGTTGGAAAAACTACTCTTGCAAGATTTGTTGCGTGGATCAACAACCAAACGGTCTTCCAGATTAAAGCCGGTAAAAACTACTCTTTAGACAACTTCGATGAAGATATTCGAAGTGTTATGCGAAGATCTGGAGTTAAAGGGGAAAGAATTTGCTTTATCTTCGATGAAAGTAACGTTCTCTCGTCAGCCTTTTTGGAAAGAATGAACGCACTACTTGCAAGTGGAGAAGTTCCAGGGCTCTTCGAAGGTGATGATTACACTCATTTGATAAACCAGTGTAGAGAAACTGCACAGAAAATGATTGACTCCGAAGATGAACTATATCATAACTTTGTCAAAGAAGTCCAAAAGAATCTGCATGTTGTGTTCACAATGAACCCAGCAAACCCTGACTTCTCAAATAGAACAGCTAGTTCTCCAGCTCTGTTTAACAGATGAGTTATTGATTGGTTCGGAGAGTGGGATGAACAAAGTCTCTGGCAAGTTGCTAAAGAATTCACTAAAGACATCGAGCTGATCGACGAATCATTCGATGGCTACAACCCTCATGACGAAACAGGAAATGATGAGATAAATCCAAAGCATGCATCGCTGATTAGTTCAGTCGTGAACATTCATAATGCAGTCAAGCAAGCGAATACAAGGCTCTTAAGAAACGGAAAGAAATACAACTCTATTACACCGAGAGACTACCTTGACTTCATTCGCCACTTTATCAGTGTACTTTCAAACAAAAAGGAGAGCTTACAGGAGCAAGAGCTGCACTTGAACACTGGTTTGGAGAAGCTCAAAGAGACTGAAGCAGAAGTCATTAATCTTCAGCAAAATGTCCTAGTCAAAATTCAAGCTGAACTTGAAATCAAGAATACCGAAGCCAATCGAAAACTGACTCTGATGCTTGAAGAACAAAACATCGCTGAAAAGAGCAGAGAAGCGTCTATTAAAACTAGTGAAGAAGTCAAGAAAATGCAGATTGAGATCGCAAGACGAACTGAAGAAGTCAACAATGACCTTGGAAAGGCTGAGCCTGCCCTTCGAGACGCCCAGGAAAGTGTCAATTCAATCAAGCCAGCCCATCTGAATGAAATGAAGGCAATGCTTAAGCCACCGGACAAGGTCAGATTTGCAGTCGAAGCCGTATGTACGCTAATCTACGGCTTGACTAGCAAACCAGACTGGAAGGAATGAAGGTCATATATTGCGAGGACAGACTTTATTTCAACTGTCATCAATTTCGATAAAGACTCAGTTACCACAAAGACGAAGAAGATCGTCATGTCTCAGTATCTTGAGAACGACATTTGGGACATTGAGTCTATTTACAACGCATCAAAAGCAGCGGGACCGCTAGCAAAGTGGGTTCAGTCACTTATTGAATACGCAGACATCTTCTTGAAAATTGAACCGCTTCGAAATGAAGTTGCTGAGCTTGACAGAAAAGAAAAAGAATTGCTGGCTAAAAGTAAAGAACTGACAGATAAAATATCTGAACTCGAACAAAACATTGAACAGTACAAGCGAGACTATGCTTTGCTCATTGCAGAGGTCGAACGAATCAAGTCCGAAATGGATAAAGTCACAATCAAGGTTGATAGGAGTCGACAACTGATCAAGAACTTAAGCTCAGAAAGAGTACGTTGGGACTTCTCTAGTCAAGATATAAAGAACCAAAACGCAACTCTTATTGGTGACTGCTTACTATCCGGAGCTTTCTTAACTTATATTGGATTCTTCGATCATTCATACAGAAAGCAACTAAATCAAGAATTTAAGATTATTCTTGCAAACGCAGGAATCAAGTATAAAGATGATTTGTCTTATTTAGAATTCTTGAGTAAGGCATCAGAGAGACTCGAGTGGCAAGGTGAAGGATTACCAAACGATGACATCTGATTCGAAAACGCTATCATCTTCAAATACTACAATAGATATCCACTTATCATTGATCCAAGTAAGCAAGTATACGAATTTATACTGAAGCACTACGAGAAATCAAAATTCCAAAAGACAAGCTTCGTTGATGATGCATTTATGAAGCAACTTGAAAGCTCGATTCGATTTGGATATCCACTTCTTGTGCAAGACGTTGAAAAATACGACCCAATTCTAAATTCAGTGTTAAACAAGGAAATTCACAACACCAACGGTCGAGTTTTAATCCGAGTTGGAGACCAAGACATCGATTTCTCGCCGTCGTTCAAGATGTACATGATCACAAGAGACTCTCAAGCGCAGTTTACTCCAGACCTTTGTTCAAGAGTAACATTCTGTAACTTTACAGTGACTCCAAGCTCACTGCAAAACCAGTGCTTAAACATCTACCTCAAAAATGAAAGACCAGAGATCGAGCACAAGAGACAAGACTTGCTGAAGCTTCAGGGAGAATGCAAAGTATTACTCAGAGAGCTCGAAGACAGACTGCTCAACACTCTCTCGACATTCGAAGGAAGTATTCTCGAAAACGACCAGCTCATTTCGACATTAGAGACGATCAAAAAGGAATCAATTGAGATCCAAAAGAAGGTCGATGCAACTGATGAGACTATTCATGAAATCGAACTCGTTAGCGATGTCTATTTACCGTTATCAATCGTCACGTCGAGGACGTACTTCACATTAGAAAACATGCCGTCGATTCATTTCCTATACCAGTTCTCGCTTGAACATTACATGGACACAGTGTTCGAGTTGATCCGCGACAACAAGGAGCTGAATGCTATTCCGAAGTCAGATCCTGACGCAAGACTCAAACTTATATTTGACTTGATATTCGTAGTCATTTATAGAGCCTTCTCCCCGTCACTTCTGTACCAAGACAAGATCTTGTTCGCACTCAGACTTGCTCAGATCAAGATGGAAGGAAGAGGAGCAAACGAGTTTGACATCTTGATGAAGACTCCGACAGTTTTGGATATCACGATTTCAAGTGGACTTATCGGTGGAAAGCTCTCCGACCACCAGCTAATGTACCTCCAGTACATTAGCTCTCAGCCTCAATTCCAGTACTTAATCGACCATATGGAATCGAATGAAGCAAGATGGGTTGAGTTTATGAACGACCCTGAAGCAGAGGATAACGTTCCTGAACTTCCAGGTGATGACGACCTCAAAGTACAAGATAAAGCAGTACTCGACCTCAAACAGTTGACATTGATCAAGATTTTAAGACCTGACAGATTCTCTTCTGCTGTTAAATCGTTCATCCAACAAATTCTTGCCTGTAAACACTTAGATGAAGAAGAGGTCAATTTCTCGACATCTGTAGAGGAAAAGAGCCAAGCCAAGTCTCCTTTGCTCCTCATCTCAGCACCGGGATATGATGCCAGTACAAAGGTCGAAGAATTAGCTAAAGCCTCGAATAAAAAGCTGTTCTCTATTGCTATTGGTTCTGCTGAATGCTACGACATCGCAGAAAAGAACATCGTCTCAGCATCGAAAATTGGAGGATGGGTACTTCTAAAGAATGTTCATTTAGCACCAGGCTGGCTTGTTGATGTTGAAAAGAAACTTCATAGGCTCAATCATCACAAAGCATTTAGAGTCTTCATGACCATGGAGTTTAGTCCAAAGATCCCGACAACTCTCTTGAGGATGTCAATGAAATATGTGTTCGAGCCTCCAAGCGGAATCAAAGCATCGCTTATTAGAACTTACCAAGGAAATGTCAACCCTCAACGTTCTGAAAAAGCACCAAAGGAAAGATGCAGAATGCACTTCCTTCTGTCATGGTTCCACGCTGTAATCCAAGAAAGACTAAGATACACACCAATCGGATGGTCAAAGAAATACGAGTTCAACGAGACAGATCAAAGAGCCTCTCTCGATGCAGTAGATGAATGGATCACAAAAGCAACTCCTGAAATGTCAGACAATATTGATCCAAAGAAAATCCCTTGGGACGCAATCAGAATTCTACTAAGTGAGACTATATATGGTGGTAAGATCGATAACGAATACGATCAAAAGATTCTGAACTCTCTGACTGAACAGCTTTTCACCCCAAGAGGATTTGAAAGCAGTTTTGCCTTATTCAACGTTCCAAAATCTTCAGATATCTCACCGCTTATCGCTCCTGAAGGCAGAAGAGTGGCTGAATACAAAGCATGGATTGACGAGTTACCTTCAATTGAAAGTCCCCTTTGGTGCGGCCTTCCAGCCAACGTTGACGATATCATCAAGCAACGACAGGTCCTTCAGCTCATAGAAGGTCTAAAGCAGCTTCAAGGAGTCGAAGATGAAGAGGCAGCTGGCCTTGACGCTTCAGCAGGGTCTAAAGGAGTCAAATGGATGCAAAAGCTCGAGTCGACCGTCACTAGCCTCCTTGCTTTACTTCCTGAAGCACTGCCTGATCTACCAAGAGAGGAAAAGAGCCTTACTGACCCACTATTTAGATTCTTAGAGCGTGAGGTCTTGCTCGGAAACAGACTACTGAAGATGATTAAGAGAGATCTCTCTGATCTCAAGCTCATGTGCTTAGGAGAACTCAAGATCACTAACGAACTTCGAGAAGTCCAAAGAGAACTCGAAACCGACAATATTCCAAAGAAATGGAGACTTTATAAAGTCGCTAATATTACTGCAACTGAATGGGTCATCGACTTTGTCAAGAGACTCACACAGTTAAGAACATTAGCTTCAGAAGTCAATTACAAAACTCGCCATTTGTGGATTGGAGGGTTCTTCTTCCCTGAAGCACTAATTACTGCAACGAGACAGTCTGTTGCAGAGAACCACGGATGGTCTCTTGAAGAACTTGATTTAGTCGTGAAGTTAGGAGTATCTGAATTGCAAGATGACCAGTCGTTCATTATCGAAGGACTCAATTTAGAAGGCTACTCCTGGTCTAAAGAAAACCAAGATCTCATCGCATCTGCAAGCTTATCTGAGAAATTACCACCAGTTACACTTAGATGGGCAAGAATTGGAGAAAATGAAAGTAAGGACTTAGTAAATGCAACTCAAATTCCAGTTTACTTGAACAGTGAAAGACTAAACCTATTATTCTCAGTCAAGATTATAAGTGAACAGAGCAGATCTGATCTTTACTTAAGAGGTATTGCTCTTGTTGCATGGTCAACATAATCTTCTACTTTTTACTCAAAAATTCCCCTCCACACTACCTCAACCATCACTCAC
>JAGYYL010000042.1:0-10580 GCA_021440025.1 Euplotes parawoodruffi | reverse complement strand
TATGCAGCTTTAGCAAATTAAAAATTGCAACAATGACATTTACTGTTACAGTCGGATCATTAAACATTAATCAAAATAGCGCCTACACAACAAACAGTGTTACTGTAAAAACTCCTCAAGGAACTCATTGCGTTGCTGGAGCTACAGTAAATACAGTTGATTCAGGTTGACCAACAGCAGCGACAAGAAATACAGGATTTTCTAAAACGTATATTGACACAACAAGCTATTGTCAGTCAATCCTTTATGTTTGTTCTAATTCAGCTGGAAGCTGTCCGGCGTCTGGTACAGCTGTGTCTGCTGGTCAAGGCAGCTTCACAATCACGCTTGACGATGGACCAGTGCAGTTTCTGATCGACGGGTCAACGACAACTGCAAGTCTGACATACACTCCGACATATGATCAGTTTGCAATCACATCACAAATTTTATTAACAGACAACAAAAATGATTTCAGTTCGTATCCAAATGATGCAAGAGTATATTTGTACCCGACAGTAAGTCCAGGCTACTCAAGAATGTGGGTGCACAGTTCATTGAAACAGTACATACAAGCCCGTCCGTGGTTGCTTGCTTTTCTTTCAATTGGCGTTTTACAGCCATCTTACTTCAGAGACACGCTAATTCACATCCCAGGGTCATCATGTCCTTATTTGACGCCAAACAGTGAAAAGCAAAATACATTGATAAGTTTGAAGCTCTACAACTCAGTTTACTTCGACTCGACTCACTTGATTGCGCAGGCTGCGAATAACACTTATTATTCTTACGAATACACTGCGAAGGGCGAGTATCTTCAAGCCCAAATAGACGCTATCGTCAGCAACACGTTTATTTTGATGAGTTTGATAGTCAGTGGCTTGATCTCACTTTTATCCATCTTCGCGATCGTTTTCTTCTTAGTCAGATTTAAAGGACTTCTTGAAGAGCAGTACTTCAAGTTCCTCGAGGGCAACCGCAAGTTCTCCAGAGCCAAGAAAGAAATCGAAGGAAAAGCCAGTGGCTCAAGCAAGCTCAATATTGAGCATAAGAAGACTAAAAAAGTGAAGATCCTTCACCTTGGCCTCTTCACATCGAAAGTTATCAAGAAAAAGGTCGATACCGACAACAGCGAAGGCGCTATTAGCAAGAATTTGAGGAAAAAGAATAAAGCCACGGTATCTTTATTTAAAGTCCCAGAGTTGTACATCGAAAGCATTAGGAGATCGAAGTCTAATTCATTCGAGCTGTTCATCGAGTCGATCTATGAAAGCACGACCCACTTTCCTGAATGGAAGCTTGCTGCTGATAAGTACTTCACAACGATTGCGACGAGACTTGATTTCGTTAAAATGAAGTATCTCGAGTACTGCACAAAGGAAGGCCTGAAGCCAAAGGAGATCGAACGCGAAGAGGATATCTTAAAGGGCAATAACCTCATGATTGACTTAAGATCTGACCATTCGACAGATGCTTACACTAATATCAGATGGAAGACAGAGTCAGAGAAGCAAAACGATATCGAGAACTCAAAAGCTGATATTGATAACGAATCTGAAGCACCTAACTCTGTCAACAGCTTTTTGAAAAGCGAATGCGCAAAGAGTACTTTCTCCAGTGACTTCATCCTTATTCGTGACTTAAAGACGAGATACAATAAATTCTGAAGAGAAAATAAGATCCCTGAAATTCTCAAAATTAATATTGTTGGATCATTTGAAATGGAAGAATATGGTGCAAAGTTCAATCCGTCATTCTGCATTCCTTATGTTCGGGGGCTTGTCCTCGTTCGCATTTCTGGCTTAAAGAAAAGTAGATTTACTGAAGGAATAGTTAGAATTCCAAAAGATCTTGAAGCTATCTCGAAGCAAATGGGTATAATTGCAAGAATGAAGAGCAGAACGATCTACTTCTTATTTAGTCAAGAAGGAGTTGTAACCAACTGTTTGATTGTTTTTATCCATATAATAATTATATTAGGAATACCATACTGATACTTGCTTGCGATTACTTGGTCTCTGCTTCAGATAGGAATCATTAATCAAGATATATACGCCCAAGCGTATACAATTGAAGATGTATTCAACCCAAGCTCCTACGACTTTTGGTTTAACTCTCTAAACGGGCAAGTTATTTTCTTGATCCTCTTTGCACTTTCAATATGGTTCTTCTTCACAGGCTTAATTGAGCTCGTGTGTCATTACGCAACAGGAGCAAGAGACACCGGCAAGCTCGTAGTAACGAGGACATGTCCCAGATGGGTGACTACATCAGCATTTTATCTTAGCATGACCGTGTTCACAGTGCTTTACACAGCCTACCTCAGCTTGATCCTCGTTTGGCTGATTCTTGGAGCCATTTTGAGCCCAGCTAAGTTCCTTCCAAATGCAGCAGGGTCTGCTGTATTTATTACATTTTGCGTGTTTATATTTGCAAAGCTCAGACAAATAGAAAAGACGCTTAAAGACGTCGTTGGCCGATGTGTTGACTCCAGCATTGCTACTTCTCTTAGTGAAACTTATGAGAAAGAACAGGAAAAACTAGCTAACCTTATTGCGAGGCCAGTTGAACTGGTCACTAAGAGACTCTTCAATCAGGCTATTAACTCATTTATGAAGATGAATAGCCTTCCAAATGTTGACAAAGACATTACCGACGGGATTTTGGAAGGAGATGCAGGCGCCATTGCAATGCTTTTACATAGAAGCTGAGGTGTTGATAAAAATATCAGTCTTGGCTTAGTCGGAATGCTCCTTCAAGATAACTTAGTCGTGCTGAATAGTATTTACGAAATTTCAGAAGAACATGGATTAGATGGAGACTTTAACGTCACTATCGCTGAAATTGCATTTAATGAGTATAACCCTGACTCTCAAGGAATAAATCAAGTACAGTCTACTGTAATTTTATCGATAAAACGACTGATTGCAAAAGTATTTCCCCAATTTCCAAATGACACAATTGATGGTATACTTCAAGTTGCACTTGAAGCTGATCCAAGACCGATGGAAAGAATGGCTGAAAAGTTAAAGATACCTCCTTCAATGTTTAAAATCATTATCGGTGTTGCGACAGAGGACAATAAGTTAGTCATGGCTTCTCTCGAAAGCTTAACAAACGAGTGCCTCCCACCTCACTATTTGCATTTGTTCAATGCAATATACTGTATTCTAAAAGGAGATGCAAAAGGAACCCTGCATTCATTAGCTAAATTATTACGAATCAAAAACATATTTGTCTTGGAAATGATCATTGCGGTCTTACGAAAAGACACCGATTTCGTCAGATACTCAATTAACGAATTACCACCACAGTTATGTGAGCTCGCAATCAATAGTGGAGTCAGAATCGATGAAGAAAAAGCAATCAAACTCAAAAACTTCTTCCTCGGGATGCAGCTACTAATGAAAGGGCCAGAGCTACAAATTGCGAATTTAATCAAAAACTCGCTTGATGACGTCGACCCGTCCCCAGCTCACATCCTGTACATGTCGTCAAAAGGAGACTTAGAGTATTTAGAGATCTCAGCAGAGAACCTCGGATTTTGGACTCAAAAAATGCTCATCCTCGAGTTTATTGCCGCACTAACTGGGCAAAGCAAAACGATGAAGGAGTTAGCAGAAAAACTAGGAGTCTATGAAGAAGACACTGAAGTCTTTGAAGCTCTTTTCAACTTCGTTATTACATCCAGCAAGTACAACCTCCAAATCAAGCCGAAGATTATGGCTGAGATCAAAGACGATAAAAATAAAAAGAAGGAAATGAAGATTTTATACAAAGAAGTCCTGGATCCTGTTCGAGCCTCGCTTTATAAAAGCATCATGATCCTCATTCGCTCCGGAGCTGTTGACGAACGCAAAAGAGGACTCAAAAAGAGAATTGCAGCCGTCAAAAACTTAGTTAAAGGTATTGTACAGAACTTTGGCGGAGATCAGGACGCTCAAGACCCATTGGCTAATGAAAATGTTAATGATGAACTAAGCCGGGAAGAGATTCATCAAATCTGTAATGAAAGAGTCGAACAGGTATGCTATAAATACTTTACTTCATTCACTTTTAATATCAAATAATACTCTTTTACTTATGATTGGTTGCTGTAGATAATTGACGGAAGAAAGAAAACAGAAAAGAGAATCATCTGATCAACAATCAAATACTTAAAATTTGATATTGTCAAACTTACTGTATTCAAATCAATGTGATTAACTGCAACTGCTTACTTAACTGATATGACGATGACGGAAATTAACGAAAATAAATCACTAATTGAAGCATTTAAAATTACCTGAATGATACTTGAAATAGGAGAGGAATACTTAGAACTATTTTTAGATATAATCAGTCAATCTCCTTTTAGAATTTTCAAGTGATCGACTCCAAACCCAAAAATCAACCAGGAGACATTCGAAATACTTGCTGAGTTCGATTCATCAAGATTAGAGCTTCTTGCTGACATGACCGGGTATTCTCGAAGAGACTTAAGACAGATTATTGCAGTTTGGATGAACAGCTATCGATTAATCTCAAATAATAAGCATGTCTTCGAAACTCTAGGTAAGTTGATACTAAGTTTAGCCTTTATTTGTCAACTTATAAAAGTCGAAATCATAATTTTGGATTATTCACACTCGAAGCTAATATTTTTTGCTTTAGAAACAATCAAAAATGAATTGAAAATCGATCCAAAAATACTAATTTTAATGTTCAAGAGTAACTTTACTGCAAATAAGGAAACTGCACAAAAAGAGCTGAAATACGCAATTGAGGCGTTCGCGATGAAGTCTTTTTACACTCTCAAGCAGAACATAGAGAACGATGTGTCAGGCACCTACTTTGATGAGCTCAGTACTGAGAACTTCTATGAAGACAGAAACAAAGATATTTCAAGACTCAGAGACCTTGAAAGCGCCAATGAGCTTATTGACTCTCCATTCGCTCAGATTAACGGCAGAACGAGCAAAGATGTCGTTGACTTCATTGTGCTGCTGGAAAGCATGATCAAAATTCTAGACGGAGATATCGAAACACTAAAACAACTGTTTGGCGATGGCCCTGGAATCATTATCCTGAGCCTTGTGAATAAATGCATCTCTCATGAAAATATTGAAGTCTACTTAACACTTTTAGAGAAGATTTCGACTTCAATTACCATCCAGACGTCGAATGTCACAAAGGTACCGATGTATGCGTGAAAGCTCGAAGACTGGCAAAGCAAGAAGATTGAGAAGCTTTCGAACTCATTTTCTGATGAAGAGCGGTCTCAGTGGTTGATCCTTCAGCTTTCAATTCTATTCTGCTGTAATCGATTTAATGAAATGCTACTACATATTCCGCAGACAGAGACGAAGAAAGTCACCAGAGCGCTTGATGATTTCTTTGAAGCTTGCATCAATAAATATCTTCCAATCGAGCAGAAGCTAATGCCTTCGCAGATTGGAGCGCAAGAGATCATTATATCGATGTTCGAGTCTTCTTTCTTTACTGACATTGCCAAACAAATATTTTATGAAGCGGTTCCGCAGACGCAGGCCATTTCGAGCCCTGAGACTATTCTCGGGATCATCGTCGGCCTCTCGCTTCTGAACTCGAATTTAGTCAGAACGAGCCTTCTGAGTCTGCTGGGCGAGACTCAAAACCGAGTTATAAGTGGACTCTTCGGAGTTCTTGCAAAAGACCCGAATCTTGAAAAAGATATAAAAGCGATATGAAAGTCACTCAAAATTAAAGCAGACCTCGCGCTGAATTTAGTAGATTTAATGTGAAATGAAGCTGACCGCGACAAATACAATCCGTTAATGAGCATATGTGGAGACTACTGCTCGACATCCGAAATCGTTTGAGCTATCGTTGCTGTTTTCAAAGGAGACTTGTCATGAACCAGAATACTCTCTGAAAAATTTGAAGTCGACCAACATATGCTTTCAGTGATCTTAGCCTGCGCTTCTAGAAACTACAGTCTCTTGAGAAGCAGTTTTAGCGAGATATCTAAGAAACTCAGGATTAGCAACGACAGAGCTGTTGAGATCATTCTGGAAATAGCCTGTGGAAACGAAGAAAAAGTGATGGCGCTTGAAGACAGAAAGAAATTCCAGATTAACGATAAATGGCTTGCTTGAAACACACTCAAGCTTGACAAGACAGGCAGAAGAATGAGAAGGCCTCATAATAGATTTGAAATTCCTGACTGTTCTTACGCATGTCGCGTTTTATTCAATAAACTCGAAGAAGTATGAGGTCTTAAACAACCAGTGGTAGACCAAGAAGATAGCAAAGAAGCTAAGGAGAACGAGCTTAGAGAACACATCACAAAAATCATTCATGCTGTCTGGGGAAGTTCAGAAGCTATTGAGTTCATCATCAAGCACGTCGATAACAAAATAGCGAAATCAAAAGGGCTGATTAGCGATATATGGAGCCGATATCCTAAATTCAAGCAGACTATTTTGACTTCGAGCTTTAAGAAGCTCTACAGCTCGGCTTCAGAATCTATTTCAAAAATAAATACGAAGTTAGAGATTAAAATGAAGGAATTTCAAGATTTAATAGAGGCATTAAATAACAATAAATATGTGAAGATTGAATCTTCTAATCATAAAGAAGCTACAATTATAAAAGCCCTCAAAGACTACAGCAAACAACTAGCTTTTAAAATCGGGTGTACTGTAAATATTACAGATGAGAAAGAGTTGTGACAAAAATACATGGAGTGCGAAACTTGTGAGAAATCAGCAAACGTCGTTGTCAAAGTGTGCTTGTGATGTGCTGAGTTCTGTCATGCAGGACACGACCTGCATCCTCCAAAAGTCCCAGATTTAAAAATAATATGCAGTTGCGGCTCTCGCAGATTCCCTCATTGACCAGTAAATGATAAAGGAAATCCACTTGAAAGGATTAATGAATACGGGCAACTGCCTCCAGCAAGTTGAAGTATACTCAAATCCAACAGTAAAAAGAAGGCAAGCGGAGAGAGTAGTTTCACTCTTGATGAGAGACTAAAAGACGAATCAGATCAAGAGGAATCTGAAGATCAAGACGAAGATGAACAAGAATCTGAACCAGAGTCACAGTCTGACTCGGAGCCTGAACCAGAACCACTATCTCAAAGCCAATCAAAGCATTCTTCAAAAGAATACAAAATCGACTCCGACGATGATGTTTCGCTTGAAGATTCTGAAGATGATGATAAAATGAGCACTTCACAGTTTCAGCAAGAAAATGAAGGCGGAGAAGAGGATGCTCATGTGGCTGATCAGGATCCAAACCAAAATGAACCAGCAGTCGAATACGACACAGTTTACTATGATGATGTTGAACTGAAGGAAAAGTTTGAAGAAGAACTAGCAAATTACAAGTCTGAAGATTTTATAGTTGACCTTGTACTTTCATTGAAGTTCGATAGCTCGCAGACAAAGCTTAATTGTCCTGCATTGTATAAAAATAAATTCTACACATACGACGATTCTCTTTGTCGGTACGTTCATATCTTCGAACACATGGTATTACTTGCTCACGGATACTGTCGGCCAGGACTAGTAAACCTGCTTACAACAAATGGATACTTTGATCAGATGAATCAAAATAATGAAAAAGAGCTGAATTACAGCTACTCGTCATTACTTTGACTAGTATCTTTAATGCAAGGAGACTTCGAGTACTTCCTAAAATATTGCAGGCCGTTCTTAAAAGCACTCGACATAAAGGAAGGGTCTGGTTCTTCCTTCATCCAGAAGGCAGCAAGATTGCTCATGCTATGTCAAGGCTTTACTCACTATACAGAGATCGGTGAAATTAGCGGAGTCAAGGAAGAATACGAAAGAATGTTTAAAGAGCTGTTCCCGAAGAAATACAAAACTATCATGCTGTTGCATAAGCTAGTGACGCTTTCTGGTGACCGCCTCATCTCGATATTTTCGTGTAAAAATATCGTCTCTCAAAGCTTCAAAGTCAAAAGAGACAAAGAACTGTATACCAGACTTGTCGAAGGACTTTTACTCAAAGGACTTGAGCTTGACAACAGTTCTGTGGAATGGGTCGGCTCCCTAACACGAATAGCAATGGGAGACCAGTCTGGCCTTGACTACATATGTAAAGTATACGACATCTCAAGCTCACGAGTGAACATTTACAAAGCCATATGCTCATTTGACCTTGCTTCAATTATGCCTATGTTCGAGGCGATTAAAGAAGAGATCCCTGTGAATTTATGCAAGTCAATATTCGGTGTTTTGAACGGCGATCCTGAAGCAGTCTGCAATTTAGTTATCGATAAGATCAGCGACAATATGTACAACAACGGTGTTTCAGAAGACCTCACAGAACCAAGAATCATCCTCGTCAGAATAATTTCAAATTTATTCTATCTTGCCGAAAGCGACTACATTAGCAAAGATATACTTACAAAAGTTATCAGGTAAGCACGAGAATTAAATTACTACCCAAAATCGATTGGCCCATGTTAATTTATATTTTAGCGAAACAAAAATAGACGAAAGCGTGATCAATTTGATAATCGGGTTCAATGCTATTATAAACGGAGATGAATACAATGCGCACATCATGCTGGAATGTAAACAGCTAAAGGAAGAAATTGGGCACCCAGAAGTTGTTGATGCAATCCAAGAACTGACTATCAAAGGGTCATCAAGCAGCGTTGAGAAACTTAAAATACTATTCGACAGCATC
Organism: Euplotes parawoodruffi; assembly: GCA_021440025.1. Classification (NCBI taxonomy): domain Eukaryota; phylum Ciliophora; class Spirotrichea; order Euplotida; family Euplotidae; genus Euplotes; species Euplotes parawoodruffi. Next base: position 1,919 of record JAGYYL010000042.1, on the reverse strand, counting down.
TGATCCTCATACAACTTATTTATGGAGAAAGACAAGCAAGCTGAGTTTGATAGATGGTCCAAGTCAGTTGAAATAGCTGTTATCAAATGACTACTAAATGCACTCAAGGGCGACATGACATGCTTTGGCTTTGTTGCAGATAATATTTATTCTGAAAACAAATCCGCAATCTGCACTCTTTTTGGAATCCTGAGCCAAGGTCACTACTCAACACCTGATTTTATTGTAAATGAAAAGAACATCGATCTTTATAAGCTTAAAATTATCAGAGAAGTTATGCGGTTTTACGAAAAGATATTTATTAGCTGTTTAGATCAAAAAGACATTATCGATATCATGTACAGATACGAAATCCATATTTTATTATTCTTGTGACTCAGCCAAGACTTCGAAATGATGATGTATTTCCTTGACTTCAGTCGTCAATTTAATTTCTTTGATCAAGAATTATTGCTAACATTATACAATTTATTATCATCAAAAGACTACATACCAGACTTAACTATTTTCTTCAAAAGTGCGAAGGAAGTCATCGAGAGAAAATACAGAGTCAAAATTCAAGAATCAGGAACTTTCCAGCTGTTTGTAAGAAACTTCAAAATTCCAAATATCGCTGCTCTCGAAAAAGCAAAAGAACTGTTTGACCCACTAATGGACTTTGATGAAAACTCGATCATTTCGGAGTCAAAACTCAAGAAGTTCGAGCAGGAGTACAGCTACAGCATTCTTGAGCACGGAGTTATGCTAAATGCTCCAAGTGCTTTTAATGTTATCTTCAGAGCTTTGAAAAACGATACAGAAGCGATTAAAGAAGTTGTCACACTAGTCGCTCCACTTCTTCGAGAGATCCCAGGTGGAGTTGTGATCTACAACATCATCTCGAATTTAACGAAGAACGATATCAGCAAAGTAATCAGCATTATGCCGAATCTTGTGAGGATAATGTTGCTCACTAAATTCGACCTCGACTTGAACTTAACCGATGAAGAGATCGAAGAGAAGATCAAGCAACTCAGGTTCACTGAGTCACTCATCGAAGGAGCTGTTGCGTGGATCAGCTCCTTAATAATCTTGATCAACAAAAACACCACGCAGTTTACTTTGGACTACTACAAGAAAATATTTATGAACATGATGACGACACTTGAGAAATACGAAGACGAAATCAACCCTGAAGTCAGAATCGTCAAGAACGCAATGAAGCAAGCTAATTTCATTCTCATGATCCTCGGTCTTTGAAGAGGCAACTTCGAGATGATCGAAATCCTTGCAAGCGAGATGGGGTGCTTTGACGGTAAAGTCAAAGAACTCTTCTCCGTCTTCGCCAAGTACAAAGACATTATCTTCAGAAACGGCGTTGTTGGGCTCCCACCACTGAAGCAAAAGATCATCGAGGCGCAGCTGAAGCAAGGTCTGAACTTAGCTGCGGATCAAGCGAAGAAAGCATTGCAAAATGCAATGAAGGAAGGAGCTAGTATGATTACAGATCTTGCAAAGAACGGAACTGCTAAGATGACTAAAGCAGCAAGAGCACAAATGGAGAAACTGTCGAAGTTGGTTCCAGGAAGCGATAAGATCGAACAAGCCACTATGATTTTCGCTGATATGTTCAAACGCTTTGACGTCGACAACAGCGGCTTTATCGACTACAACGAATTCTGCGAACTCTGCCGTTACATGGGGCTGCTGATGGACAAAGAAAAGACGCTCAGACTATTCTCGGCTGCAGACCGAGACCACGACAATCGTCTTGACCTTCGCGAGTTCCAAATCGCGATGGTGTTGTTAAAGCTCGAAATAGCGACTGAGACATTAAAGAAGCTAGGTCTTACGACTGAAGATCTAATATGGTTTGCAGTATTCGGAATAATCTACCTATTACTACTGTTTATCTTTATCTTCCTGGGTATCGCTGCTTT
>JAGYYL010000041.1:0-10671 GCA_021440025.1 Euplotes parawoodruffi | reverse complement strand
GTGAGTGATGGTTGAGGTAGTGTGGAGTGGGTTTTGAATAGGTCAGAGAACATTTCTGTTGGGTCTAAAATAAACTTAGATCATTCAATTTTAAAAACAACTTATAGATTAAAAATTTTATTCAGTATATTTGATTTATAGACTAAAAAGGAATATAGCTATCGGATTTTAAATATAGAATATGCAAAATGAACATATATAGTATAAACTCTATCATAAAGACTATAATATCAAAAAAGATGATAAGTAAGAGAAAAAATAAGTTGTCACTATTAATTTACTTATCAAAACTAAAGTATCGAAATAAAATAGTATTAAATTTTATATGAATATCAGCAATCATAAATTCAGTATATTAATAAACATATAAAAGCAATCAAGGTCTTACTTTTAATTCCAATATTTTCAGGTGTCATTTTGATGACCTTTTTCATTTGCTCTTTTGCAGCTTTGCTCAAGTTCGCCACATTTTCCTTAGCAATGCTAACTACATCTTTCATTCCTTCATTCAATGCTTTTTTTATCTGTTCGTTGACTTCTGAAGTTTCTAAGTTGACTGCTGATCTCAGTGAGTCAGAGATCAGTTTCTTAGAAAACTTCGGAATATTCGAGACTCCGTTTCTAAACACGACGTCTTTGTACTTCCAGAAGATATTAAACAAATCATTTGCCTTTTTATCAAATCAGCCGATCTGGTTTGCGAAGTTCTTCACAAGCTCCAGGTGGAACTTTCCAAGCCCGAGGATAAGCAGAATAAAATCTGCTAATTTCTGGATCTCTTTTATTTGAGGAGCGCCGCTGCTGAATTCTTTTTCGCTTTCTTGAAGTGCGATCAACATTTCGACAATTTTGGATCGTTGCAGGCTCATGCTGAAGAAGTACTTGTTCTTGTACAACATAATAATGATGCAGTTGAGCACTCCGACAGCGCTGTTGACAAGACTATCAGAAAGCTTAAACTCAACTTTCCTCTTTTCATAGTCTTCTTTGAGCTGCTCAAACCTCGAGATCAGAATCAGCTTGACTAGCGCTGGCATCACATTGAAAATCTTGTGGTATCGCTCTTTTGACAAGAAAAAGATACTGTTTATAAGTGCATTTGCCTCAGGGATCTTTTGGAATAAAGGTGTTACCATTTTAACTACTTTCCCCATCAGAGCCTGGTCTTTGTGGATGCACTGAAGAGTTGCTTTTATAAATTTGAGAGAGTCGACTTTGAATCCATCTTCGAATAACTCGTACCCGAATTCTGAGTTAAAGAATGCTTTGTCTTTTGGTTTCATCATGAGATCGTCACTTTGCATTATATTTGTAAAAATGCCTTCGGCCTTCATAAATATTGACTTAACTTGCGGAGTGAAGCACTTAATGGTGATGTTAAAATCAGCATCAGCGATGGCCTTTTCTGGACTTAAGTTCTTCAAGATCTCCGGCATTCACTTTTTAAACAGATTTGAAAGATCTGGAATAACAGCATCATTTCAAAGAGATTTTATTGTTGCGAGAATATCGCTGTCGATGAATTTGAAACTCACTATATCTTGATGGAAAAATGAAAAGTCTCACGTGTTTCCTCCAAGAAGCATAAATATGAGCTTATCAATTTCAAATTTATAGATGTATTCAAGGATGCTGTCGTCACGAAGAGAGTGTAAGATCAATTGTTCTAAGAACTTACGATAGTCATAGAAGATTTTAAGATCGATCAGCGAATCGTCAGCCTTAAGATAATCCTTTATACTCAAATCGTCATTGTGGAAACATCACAGCACTGTTCATAAGTTCGAATTATTTTGATAAAATATATGATCAGCTAAATATCCAATGTAGTTGATATTTCCGTATAAGCTTGATATAAACATCCTCAAAACTGCAAAGTCAACTCACTCGAAGAATTTTTCAACAAATTTAGTATTTTTGTCTCCTGCAAATAAATTCTTCGATTGAATGATACCTTTAGTAATGCTCTTGATTTGGTTTTCTTCAGTGAACCCATATTCGTATTCAAAAATAGATTCGAGGAGTCTTTTATCCTTAATATCAGAGCTAATCGAGCTACACTCAAATATTTTATACGGCTTTTGGAAGTTCTCGTTTAGAAATGAATTTATCGATATCACCATTTTTATCGAGTCGTTGTGCACCAGAGAACCTCTATTATTAAATTTAGAATGAATAAACATCCAATTGTGTATTTTCATTTAAAACAAAAGTAGTTTTAAATCAAAATTATAAAAGTAAACAATTATCATTTTAGTGTGAAGGAAATTAGGAAAGTTTTAGCGAGAGAAGATTTACTTACTTTACAATAGCCTTTGCTTCATCTTCATTTAGGGTATCTTGACTGATTAAATACAATAAGTCATAAATGTATTTGCTGAGTCCCTCTGAAATACTGGATAAATCATTTGAAAGCGGCATACTGAATATTCTGTGGATATTATATCCGTGGATCTTCGCATCCTTCTCGATTTGAATTCTAAAAATAGTCAGCCAAGCTTACCTCTTAAGGATTAGTTCTTTGAACGCTTCCACTTCACCTTTGAGGATCCTCAAAATGAGCACTTGGAGGTCGTAGGGAATCTCTCTACTTAGTTCATCGAATAATGAAGAGATCGTCTCGTTGTCCAATGAAATGATTCCTTTGTAAATATTTGCCTTTGCGTCTGGGATATCCAGTTGCTTTGAAATGTAGTCGAAGCCTGACTTGTCTAGCAAAGATACAAGCGTGAGAGCAACGAGCCACTTCTCAGAGTCCTCATCAAAATTGAGACTGTTCTTTCTAAACTTTGCAAGGTTGGCGACTAGTTCTTGCTCTATGTCAATAACAAGCTCGCTATTCGATTTCAACTTATTTTTGCCTCCAAATAGATAAAGAAGTTCATCTTCATCGAAAGTAGATAGCTTGTGCAAATTCATCATACTCGCTGATTTCTTTGTAAACATCTTTCTGAACAGTTTCTCATAGTCGTCTTTTATTCGGCTCAACTCGTTTAGAGAAGTGTAATGGGAGGATCCTTTTAGCAGGTAAAATATCCTTGCTGCCTTTTGTTCGATAGAAGCCTCTGAACTGTCGTCGACACCTAAAGAGTGTAAGAGTCCTCTTCAAGTCTTCTCGAAGTATTCGAAGTCAGCTTGTTGAAGAGAGATAAAAGACATCATAGAGTTGAAACGTTTCTCGTCGATGTACATATTTTCGATCTTGGAATCGTAAAGCCCAACTTGCGTTAGAATTCTCACTAATCCAGGTCTTCAATAGCCTTTTGCCAGTAAAATAAACTGCTCGTAGATATGGGAGTTTCGTTCAAGAGACTCGTCGTAGTAGTACAAGTAGTCTCTATAGGACAGAGGTCAGTTTTCTTTTATCGGCTGCATATCGAAGTCAAACAAGATGACAAGATCTTTTATAAACTCCTTGGTAGTATAGTTCTCAAACTCTAATGAAAAGTTGTTTTGCTTATTTTTCTTGGTTTTCTTGAACCTGGTATCATTTCTAATTGCTATTAGCTCCTCAACTGACTTTTCAGCGTAGTTAATAAAATCCTTGTTCTCTAATAAGCTAACTTCACTCTCTTCAGAGGACTCTGAGCTGCTGATGTCGTCAGATGAATCATCCGAGACAGAGTCAAGTTCTCCTGATTTTTGGTCTTCTGGATGATCGGGTTCTTTGTGTTCGCTTTCCTCTTTAGCTTCGAGTTTGAACATGAGGTTTCTAATGTTGGTATATTTTCAATTGCTCTTTAGGAGACTTCATCAGTTTGTACTCAGACTGCCACCGAAAATGTCGTATAGAGGGTTTTTACTTGAATTGATATTTAAAGTTGGATATTGATGAGTTCCTCAACCTCAGCATGCTTTCGAGTATCTTCCGGTGTAGTCGGTTAAAGTGTGACCTGCATGTCAAAACTCAGATCAAGGAATGCATATTTTTACATCCTTTCGAACAGAAGTTTTGCAAGTCAGACAGATTTTATAATTTTGATTGATGAGTTTGTTGCCTGAAATGTTCACAGTTCATCCGATCATATACAATGCCTTCTTATTAGGATCGTTGATCATACTGATTACTTCGCCATCGTCTTTTATTACTCTTTGCTCAGGCTTAAGTCCTTCAGAGATCTTATCATCTTCGTGTCTTTCACTGGTTGTTTCGTTAATCACCTTCAAGCTCTTGCTTGAGCCAGATTCACTTTTGTTGCTGATATTCAGGTTGAAAAATAGAAGCTTTTTATCGCTCATATTTTTATTGGCTTCGTTATTGATCTTTTTGATCTCAAAAACAGCAGAAGTATACACTTTATTAAAGCTCATTTTTAAGATCTGAGTGGTCTTGTTTGGAAAGTTACTCCAGATTTTGTTAAGCTTTTCATTTGTTGCTCGAGCCTTGTTAATAACTGACTTGATGTACTCTTCTGACTTGAGGTCTCCCCAGACTCCCATCATAATGTCAGAAAGATGAGTAATCAAACCTTGCTTGATTTGATCAACTGAGTCTTTGGTTATGTTTTTGTTTGGCTTAAGGCCGATCGAATTGCATAGCTTTCCGAATATAGATTTCAAGTTTACGTATATACTATTTGGAATATCGAACTGGTTATGGTTTGCCCTCATCCTCATTCCAATTCTATTCAGAGTGAAGAGACTCTTTGTGATGTCCTTGTCAATTGCTGTAAATAAATCAGTTTCTTTATTTCACATTGAAACTCACTTTTCGTATCCTCAGTGGATGTCGATGAGTATCTGAACTGCTTGTTCAGAATCAATATCGAGTATTTTTGCAAGTTTAGTATAATTACCTGCAAGCAAGTCCTTTCTTCTCGAAGCGCAAGCGAGTGTGAGAAGCAGCATCTTGTTGTCGACTCCAAAGTAATCAGAAAATACTCTGATGTTCGTTAAGTCGTTCTTAAATATTGATACCAATCCAGAGACGAGATTAGCTGAAGATCAGTATTGCTCTCATATCCTCATGCAAGGGTGGAATACGTTTTGCTTCTTATAGTTGGCCATGATTTTGAGCAGATTTAGCGTCAAGTCGCCTTTGATCTTGACCTTCTTGCATAAAGCATTGACTTCCTTTTCCAGTGTTGAGTTATTGATGATGACTCCAAACAGCCCGTTTACAATTTTGCTGTTTGTGCCTCCAAGCAGTTTGCCTAAGTTGATCCTGACTAAGTCTCTGTCGAGCAAAGCCATACCAGCGATGATTCCGATAATCGACTCTGGGTTTGGTATTACACTTGTTTGAGGGAAAGCACTATGCAGAAGAATTTTGGATACACTTCTGAAGAAGTTGGTTCAGAATAACTCAAACATTACGTTGTCGAGCCCGATTTCATTCAAAATCAAGTTTTTAGATCGGGGCACAAATTCATTTAGTGTATCGATAAATTTGATTAGCTTTTTGTTTGTTAAAGTGTCTGGATTTTTTGAATAATACTCAAAATAATCAATAAATGTTTTGCTTGAGAATAACATCAGTATTTGTAGATTCATATACTTTGATTTTAATTCTGAAGTCAAAAATGCGATGTCTTCAAAATACTTATTGGTACTGATATCTAAAGCATTTTGAGCATGCTGCAAAGCATTCATATTTAACTGAGTAGAGAATGTAATCTTAGTTCAGACTGTCTCTATCATATCTAAAAATGAACTAAGGCTCTTTGCTTTTGCATACATAAAAATCTTGTTTAATAGAATCGAGTTATTCTCACTTCATGCCAATATTTGCCGCAGAGTCTGTGGATTTCAATCATTTATTTCGATGAACACATCTAAGATTTTCAAAAAGTCCAAAATGTTTTCTTTAGTTCTTGCATCAGTTTGAATGAAAGGACTATCATAAAGATCGCTGTCACTTGGCACATAAAGTAAAGGATTAAAAATATCGCTTTCAAGCAAGTTTCTACGACCTGTATTTGAAAAAGGATTTACAATCTGAGTTTCATTATCAACCATCAAGTACAGCTGCTCTAATAGTTCGTCGAATAAGATATTTACGAAGTCTTCGTACTTTATGTTAAAGCGAAACTCATTGAACTTAAAGTTCTTGTCAAGCTTTCTGTACACAGTCAGTAAGATAATCGGATTTAATTTGAGCTTATCTCTTCAAAACTCTAAAATAGAATTAGACGGTTAAGATGATATTTATAAAATATTACTAAAAGTCTTTGCAATCTCCTCATCGGTTCAAATCAACTTGTAGTTGTTCAGCCAAAGTGATCCTGCTTGGTTTATTTTTGTCGCTTTATATCCTAGCAGTCCGTTGATTAAATTGAGCCTCGTCTGGTCAGCTTCCTCAATGATGTCTTTACCTTTGTGATCAGAATTAATATCGAGATTTTTTATTTTAAACAGCCGAAATGGTGAACCACTGATGAGGTCGAGCATAAAGTCGAGTTGTTCTTCTCCAACTCCAAGCATTTCAGAAACGTATCGGAAATGTCTTTGCAAATTCGGGTTTCTTCTCATTTCTTCCATCGGTACATCAACTAAAAATGCTGTTGTGATGGAAAACAAAGAATGAAGGTATTCTGTATTTTCATGATCAAGCTTCAAAAACTCAATTGTCGAGTTCACAATCGTTTTGCAAATCTTCTGATTGCCTTCAATAATCTAAATGTACTTAATCACTTCGTCTTACGCTGTTAATAGTGCTTGCTTCGAACTTATCAATATCTGCATCGGAAAGCTGTGAATTTAGAGACTCTGCCTTTAGTATATCCTCCACTGATCCATGACCTCCAAGATCGTTCAATGCATTTTTAGCAAACGACCGAATGTTTGAGAAAACTCCTTTGAAGCCGAAGGACTTTACTTTGACTGTGTTCCTCTTGATAAACATATGCAGACATTTGGTGAGCTTCTTTCTTACAAAGTTCACTGCTTCTCTATAGCGGATCTTGTGTTCGCTTAAAATAACTTCTGGTATGGCTTTACTATTCTGCTGTTTTGACTCTTGCTCAAACTTTAGTATTTGGTCGTACTTCGGCTTTATGTAAATAAAGAACTTTGATGATACAATAACAAAAATGAACAACGACTTCAGCACGTCGATGTTCTCTTCGTAAATTTCAATCCTCTTTCCGATCTCGAGAAGGTGAGTATCCCCGCTTGTGATAAGTTTAAAGAACTCGAGAATACAGTTTTTATGCATGCTGAGGCCAAGACCATCAATAATCTTCGCGAAGTTCTCCATACTTCCATCTGATGAAGATTTTAAAGTCTTGATGACTGAAGAGTCGAATTCTGGAATCGATCTTTTAATCAGTTTCACTAAATCAATTTCGTCTCCGTTAAGCATTTGGTGGAACACGCGGAGATGGTTTTTGAATTGCACCATGTTTTCCATGTCAATTATATCTTTCAGTTTTGGATCAAGTGACATTAAGTGTTTATCTAAGTCACCTAGTACTTGTCTCGTGAGCTGTTCTTCAGTCTTAAATATCGCAATAATCATTTTTAGCAGGAAGCTGTGTTGAACATTTAAACTTTTCGCTAAAGCTTCGTAATTCTTGGTCAGATCTCCTTTGATGATGTAGTGTAGCACTAAGAATATATCTCTGTAGCCTTTTGGCATGATTTCAGATGCAAACTTAAACAAAGAGTCTTGCGTCGCTGATTTGTTTCTTGTCACCATTCCAATTAAAATGTCTCAAAAATTTGGTGGCATCCCCATCTTCTTCCACATTGTTCCCAAAGGCCGCGGATCAGCTTCAAGAGTTATCTGAAGAATCGTATCCAGTATGTCATGTGGGAATTGAGGCAGCATTTTAGAGAATATCTTTTTGACTGAAAGGATTACTGAAGAATCTACTTGGTTGATTCCAATTGCTGAAGGGTTGTAACTGTTAAGAACGATTTCAGTAATAGCAACACTTAACTCCCCACTTAGCCCATTTTCTTCAGAAAGATTGTAAATTGAGTTCATAATCATTATCTGGTTATTGAGTAACAGACCGACCAAGCCTAATGAGATATTTTTATCAACTCCTCAAGCTTTATTAAATAAAAGAACGATTTCAGAAACGTCTCCTTCTAAAATTTTATCAGTAATTTCTTTTTCGATTTGAGGTAAGTTGAATTCTTTCATAAAACCATTTATTGCTTGATAAAACATTTTCTGTGTGATTCCAGTAACAGGTTTGATCATCAAGTTTGCTAGCTTTATCTTTTCTCGTTCGAAATTTGTCATTACTGAGTTTTTGAGTCCAAGATCAACAGCTTCACTTATAACCTCTTTTAGCGTTTCATCGACTTCTTTTAATTTTGAGTAAATCATCCCTCAGAAACCAATGATCACAACGGAGCCAGTGGCAAATGGAAGGAATTTCTGAGGGTTGAGTACAGCTCCAAGAATGCACCATACGAGTACCATGCTGAGGTACGCAGTATAGATTCCGATGTAAATGAGAATTATGACCCAGAACGAGCCAGTGATAATCCACCTTTGCCAAGTACGCGAAACTATGTATTTGCCTGTATCTTTTGCTCCAGTCGCGTAATAGCAGATCAGCTCAATAAGCCCAATCAGCGAAGATAAACAGCAAAATCCTGCGATTATGTAGAAGTACGTCTGGCCGATCACGCTGTCTAACCAGAAGTTGTAAGAGCTGCTGTTGAATATATCATTAATTGTGAAGGTCTGAGCATAAATATCCTCATTTACTGTTTTAATCTGAATTAGAGACCACGTAACTGCTAAAAGGATCAAAAACGGAATCCCAGTGATGATTAGTAAATGAACTCAGACAATAAGGATGTTAGTAATGAGCCCTTCTTTACTAAACAGAAAGTAGTTTAGACTTTTTCGATATCTTCGAAGCCAATTCATATACTTCGACTTGTACTTTGATTTCTTTGGCACTCTCACAACATCAGGAAGGTAGGTGATTGATGAATTTTCTTTTGAATTGCTTAGTCCATAGATTTTGGTGATGATGATTCCTCTGATAAATGGAAGATTAAAGCTCGGAACAAATTCAGCTCCAAATTCAGACATTTCATTTGACTCCTCTAGTTTTAGTTTCATAAGTTCAGGGATGTTTCGATCTCTTCAAAACTCATCATATCTTTTTGTAAGATCCGAAACTAGAATAAAGTCGCTTTTAAATGAAGTTAAAATTCACTCCGTCTCTAAAAAGCTTGTTATTGGATTGAATTTGTCAGATTTGTCTAAACTATTTTCTTTTAACTTGATCTCATAGTTATTTGAAAGTCTTTCGCTGATAGTTTTCCACCTGATGTTGATGTATGCATTCGTACTCGAGTCAGATTTGATTTCGTACTCAAGATTGAACTCTTTGAGCAGCTCGATCTCATCTTCAATCGGCCTTGGTCTGTATCCTTCTCTGGTACAGAACTCGATGTATTTGCTCTTTAAGTCATCAATTCTTGTTGAAATTTCACTATAGTTTTCAGAAGTCATCTTAAACTCGGGGAAATGAGAGGGACTCTCGTATATCGACTTCAAAAATATTCTTAACGAATTTGACCTTGTCCTTAGAAAATAGTCTAAATATAGCTCTGGAGCTTTAAAAAATGAAATAGAGGCTTTCTTCTTATATTTTAACTTAGCAGCTTCATTCTCATCTTTATTCTCAATTTCGATGATTTTCTCTTGTATATTTGTCGTGAACATTCCAAGTTTGAGTATTTTTATTACTTTATGAGTGCTTTTCGTAAATGTTGTAAATCTCTTTTCTTCGTTGTTTTCGATATCTTGCTCTTTTTTAAACTTCGCAAGCTTTCGATTTTCTTCAAGGTATCTGTTATAAATTTCTGACAATATTGTCCTAACTCTCCAAAGGAAAATAAACATAACAACAACTGCAAACACAGAGATCAGTAGACTGATAATCACGCTCAGGAGAATCAAAGTACTCCCTGTAAATATAATAACTTCAGTCTGGATGTAGTCTCCTTCTTCTGTGTAAGTAAATTTGTAGTAGGTACTATTTGCTTTCTGCCCAATGTAGTGCACAGACTCCGAGTACACCAGACTCTTCAGCATTTTTGATATCAGCGTGTTCTTCTTCACGTTGTTGCCTGAGTTTGTTGGACATGTTGCGTCTGGAATGTGAATCAGCCTGTTCCTAATGTAGGTTGGAGTCAGAATGTTCAGAGACAACATCGATATCAGCCACGGTCTTGCTTGGATGTACTGCTCGAGCGAACTATGCACCCACATTCGGCCGTATCCCGGACTTATGACTTCGTACAAGTATATGCGAGGGTCATTTGGGTACGAGCTGAAGTCTGACTTGTATGATGATAACAATATTTGAGACGTGATAGCAAAACTATCGAACGTCGGGTTGTATGTCACACTTGATGTTGTCGTCGATCCGTCAATCAGAAACTGCACCGGTCCATCGTCAAGCTTTATCGAAAAGCTGCCTTGGCCTGCAGATACAGCTGTGCCTGAGCTTGGTCAGCTCGCAGCCGAGTTCGAGCAGACGTACAGCACAGACTGACAGTAAGTTGTTGTGTCCACGTAAGTGCCTGATATGCCTGCATTTCTGGTCGACTGCGACGGACAGTTCGAGTCGACTGTGTTGACTGTCGCACCGGCAATGCAGTGAGTACCTCGAGGCGTCTTGACGGTAATGCTGTTCTGTGTGTATGCGCTGTTTTGCAGGATGTTCAGAGACCCCACACTGACTGTGAACG
>JAGYYL010000040.1:0-10672 GCA_021440025.1 Euplotes parawoodruffi | reverse complement strand
TCTTTCATTCCCTATCTCCACATCTACTTGAATTTGGGGGTCAAAACTGGGGGTTTTCAAAAATCAAGCTGGACTAGACCGTTCTGGTAGGTCAGGCTGCAGATGCAAAAAGTCGAAATTCTTGAAAAGAAGAGATTTTAAGAATTTTACATAAAATAAATTTATTAGCAAAAGACTAGAAAAAATAATTGAAATTTTGAAAAGAGAAACTGGTGATTTTTAATTCTTTAAACTGAGATTTTAATAATACTAAAAGATTTAGAAAATGTATGTATTAGTATAATAATCTCAATCTTGTTTCAGTCACTGCGTGTTATTTTAGTTTTTATTTCTACGAATAATGCATCAAGCTATATACAATAACATACTGCTTTATTTTCGCAAAAATTCAGTAACTTTTATCAAAATCTTTAAAGTATACTAAAAGTCATTTTCGCCAGGTTTTAAGTGATTTTGTTCAATATAGCTCAAGTAATCCAAATTTCACGAGTACTCGGTCTGTAGTAGCTGGTCCGACTTCAAATGCGTTGTACTACTTGTACTACTACGATACTGGGGAGGCGATTGTTAGAAAAATTAACTCAGATGATTCACTTGCTTGGATGACGGTACTTCTACTCGATCCAGTCCAAAATAGCCTGTCAGTAGACTCAACTGAATCTAAAGTGTATTTCGGGTATAACAATAGCCCGTTCGAAGTTATTAGCTTACAGACAAGCGACGGAACTGTCTCTTCTGTACAGAAGTAGTAAGATCAATATTAAGTGCAAAATAATTTCGCTTTATCAAATGGAAAATTTGAAGTTGGATGGTTACTTTTTTCAATTTAAATCAGTCAAAATTATAACTGCAAATCGATTATTTAGGAACTTTATTTTTGTCATAATTAAACACGACTTTTAATTTTTACAACTTTACATAATCTTACTAAAATAGTATTTGAGAAATATTTATCATTATGAGTTTAATACTTGACGCTCTTGTGGATGGTTGCATCCTTATTTTGGCTAAATTGACATTGTTATCAAACAGATACTCGAACTTGATTTTTATAGCGACAATATTGATGGTATGAACCACGGTATTAAAATTATGCCTCTTGTTTCAGGACTTGGATACTACTTTGTTGCAGCGCTTAATGCTGACTACCATGCATACTTATGAAAGTATTTATTTGCAACGCCAGCTTCAGCTCAATGTCAAAAAGTTGTGACTTTAGATTTAATAGGACACGGTCAGCTGAGGCTAAGCGACACCGAGCTATTCTTCGTTGGCAATGAGCCATCTGCTACATATCACATGCATTACTATAAAGTCACATTCGGTAATACAGCAATCGATTGGGCAAACAAAGTCCTGTGTTCTTCAGGATTTTGCGCTGTTTCATATTCACAATCTCTACTTAATACAGACACCTCGTTAATATACACTTTTGTAGCATTTGGAGATCCTTCATTTTTATTTTTCATTACGTTTAACAAAGCAACCGGCAGTGTTGTTGGATCTCGATATAAATCAAGTGTTTCATGAGATGAAGCTTGGGGTGCTGTCCTGAACGGTGACAATATTTACCTTTCAATAAATTGCACAACATCAACAGCTATGATATTCAATACTGTAACATCTCAGTTTACAATCAAAGAGTTTACAGGGACATCGTTAAATGGGTTTGGTATTGAGCCAATCAATAAAAGGTAAAGTCATGATTAGGCTTATTATCCTCTTTATTTGTAAAGCACGGAGTGAAATTACTAATAATATGTATAGAGCTGTGGGTGTTGGTAAAATTAGCCAAAACGGGTATACGACAAAGTTCTTTATTCAAGCTATCGACGCTCATCCGATGTTTACATCTTCGACAGTGACGATGTCTGCTATTTCTAACTTAGTCGATGCAGTCATTGTTGAAAGTGCTGTCAGTATCCTCGCACCTGTATCCGAAACTGTCACGACTAATTCATATGCAAACCAAACAGAGTCGTACTCTATTGCGACTAGTTCGACGTCTGATGTGTATTTTCAGCTCAATCAGCAGTCGTTTTCGGTCATTGAGAACTACTCTGCCCAATTTACTCCAGATTTGTCGTGATCAGCATTGGGCACGACTACGATCGTATTCTCTTTAGGAGACAACAACGGAGTCACAACGCCTACGTGGGTCACAGTTGGATCTAGCTCTGGATTATTGAATGTAGTGTCTCCGAGCGTCACTGTAGACACAACAGTGTCATTCAACATCAACGCGGTAATCAGCGGGTCTGCAAGCCCAGTTAAAAAACTGATAAAACTGACTATTGTAAACTGAAATGTTGCAAACTGTAAGACATGCATAAATATCGACAGTTCAGTATGAAGCATATGATATGCAGGATATCTACTATCTTCAGGTTCTTGACAGTTTCAGAGCGCGAATTCCAATTCACCAAAATCAGAAGTATCATCGACATCGAAGAGCATTACAATAGCTTCACAAGCAGCAGTCGGAGTGACTACATCACTTGTACTAGCATCGAGTATTATTAGCGCTTCTTCCATTTCGAGTGTTTGGTCTTTATTCAACCAGCTGCAGTTATATTTCTTATTACTGATAGCAGGAACGTTCATCCCTGAAGATATTAAGCATGTTATCGAGGGAAATGAGTTTGCTATATCTCCATTTAACTATATACCGTTCAGCAAGATCAGTGTAATCAGCACAGGGATCGATCAATTCGGCTTTACATTAAGCAATGAAGACCTGAGCAGTGTTGGTGTTGACTCAAATAGTGTTATTTTTAATACTTTTTCTTTCTTTTTATCGCTAATGTATATTGTACTTCTCCACCTGTTTCTGTACTTTTGCAAGACCTGTCTGAATCGATGTCAAAATCCAAGGCAAAGATGATTTTGAGTTAAATTTACTATCTGGCTGGTAAACAAAGTCTATGCGGTTCTTACCTTCGGCTATTATATTCGACTGTTCTTGGAGATGAACCAGTACTTGCTGATATCTGCGATAAATGAAATAAATAATTTAAGCTGTTCAAACTGGCAAAGAATCGTTTCGTGAGTTGTCGCATTTCTTGTAGTTATATTATGCCTTTTAATAATATTTGTACTGGTGTACCTCACTTTTTCAAATAAACATTCGAAACCTGAAGAAGATAGCAAATTTGGGGAGTTCTTTTGCGGCTTAAAAACACCAAAGAAGTTTAAAGCGTACGTTATAATTTTAGTGTTAAGAAGGACAGTGTATGTCGCGATATTAGTGATTTTTGCACAAAAGTTCTCCTCCACAGTGATTATTACTCTCAGTATATTTCAGACGCTCTACTCGCTTTACATTGTGATCGTTCGTCCGTTTGTCGAGGTTAAGTGAAACATGATCGAGATACTAAATGAAGTATATTTTACTAGCTGACTTTGCGGCCTTATATATTATAATTCGGAGTCGAAATGGACTGGCTTACCTACAAATATATACATTTGGACTATTGCGTCAAATAATATTGCTATCTTCCTGATTATTATGAGTAAGTGCAAACTTTTACTGTTGTTTAGTTGACACAGTCAGGCTGTGAGCTATCAAACTTAAAAATAAATGATTCGGAATTAAAGTAAGCGTATTTCATTTAATCTATAATAGGGTGATTTTTCAGACCTGAACAGGGTTGTCCCAGAAGAACCTCCAAATGTAAGATATAAAACTTTATAAATATAGAGAGAGGTGCCGAGCACTCATATCCAGACAAAGCAAGCAATGAATATTAGCGGTTTTACGAACCAGACCATCAAGTACCCGCCTGAAAACAGTCATAATTTTAATGACGAAATTTACCCTGGACCAATGGCAAGAAAAACAGTAAATAAGCAATAATTCATACCAAAAATCACCCCTATCTTACCTAAATTTTTTATCACTCTAAAACCACCACACACCACTATAAATAATAAAAAATAATCCGATTTAACTCATGTCAAAGCGACTTTATCACCATAAAAGAATATTGTAAAAACATCTTCACATCTGTGCAATAAAAATCCCCAAAGTTCAATATTTTCATTCAATACGTAAAAATAATTAATTTAGTAGAATATATAATTTATCAGCCACGCATTTTAGATATGTTGAGACAATGCATTTTTGATAGCAGAAGAAAACTAGTTCTCTCAAAAGCCTACAGATGCAAGAGGACGTTCGCAGCCAAATTTGGAACCAACAGGCCTTTTGACGTAACAAAAGTCGTGACCGCAACGCAAACAAACAATGTTGAGTGGTGGCGACATACCACTTTGTATTCATTTTTCGAAAGAATTAAAGCCAATCCTTTCTCCTTGAGAAATAACGAAGCTGACAGCATGCCGTTTATACTCGAAGAACGAAAGGCACCGAAAGGGTTTGAAAAATTCATCAAAGACATGAGGCAAAAGAAAGAAGAAAAAGAAGCTTCAACCGAGTCTGACAAAAACAATAAAGATGACCCTGAGCCTAATAAAAAGCCCGACAACGAAAAAGATAAAGAAAAGGAAGAATCTGAAGAGGAATTCGACAGCAAAAGCAAATCGACAGACGCCGAAAAAGAAGTCGATAATAGAGAATGGTACATGAAATTCCTTTTTAATCCGAACAACAGCCCGAAGTTTGAAAATTGGGGAATACTTGCCTTGGTGATGTTTGGTCTCGTCTATGCGTTTACATACAAAAAGCCTGCAAAGGAACTTGTGTATATGGAGTTCGTCAACGACTACTTGACAAAGAATCGAGTCAAGAACATTACTATAGTGAAAGACAAGCGATCGGACGTCTTTAACTACCGAGCAGAGATCTTGACTAACGAAGGGGAGAAGTTCTACATCACTCTCGGCTCAGTTGACAACTTCTTAGCTAAGATCGATTTAATACAGCGTGAGATGGGCAAGACTCCTCAAGAGTTCATCCCGCTGAAGTACTCGAATGAAAGCGATCAAGTCAACTCTAACGTTGCTCTCAATTTGATTATTGCAAGTCTGTTCGGACTTTTCATGTGGCAAGTCCTCAAGAGCCGAAAGGGCTCAGGCTTCCCAGGCTCTAAGAAGACAGGCACAGGCAAGAAGAGCGACTCATCTGGATTTATGGGCGGCGGATTTGGTGGCATGATGAACGTCGGAAAGTCCAACGCAACTGTATACGGAGTCGACAAAAACGTAAAAACAAGGTTTAAGCATGTTGCAGGTCTTGACAACGCAAAACTTGAAATCATGGAGTTCGTTGACTTTTTGAAAGACCCGAAGAAGTACCAAAAACTTGGAGCTAAAATTCCGAGAGGAGCTTTGCTTGTTGGACCACCAGGAACAGGTAAAACACTGCTTGCAAAGGCGACAGCAGGAGAAGCCAAAATTCCATTTTTGTCAATATCTGGATCCGACTTTGTTGAAATGTTCGTCGGAGTGGGTGCTTCCCGAGTCAGAGACCTATTCAAAAAGGCACGTGAAAATGCTCCAGCTATTATATTTATTGATGAAATCGATGCTGTTGGAAAGAAACGAAATGGCAAGTTTACTGGAGGAAACGACGAAAGAGACAGCACATTGAACCAGCTGCTTGTTGAAATGGACGGATTCGGCACTGATTCATCTGTTGTCGTTCTTGCTGCTACGAACAGAAAAGACATTCTTGACTCAGCTTTGCTTCGTCCTGGAAGATTTGACAGAACAATCGAAATCAATTTACCAAATATTAAGGAAAGAGCAGATATATTCAAAGTCCACTTGAATAAAGTAAAATTGAATCCAAAGTACTCAGTTGAAGACTACGCTCGTAAATTGGCAGCTTTGACTCCAGGTATGAGTGGAGCCGACATTTACAACGTCGTCAACGAAGGAGCAATTCTCGCAGCTCGTCACAATTTAGAAACAATTACTCTCCTTGAATTCGAGAAAGCGACTGAGAGAGTCATCGGCGGTCTCGAAAAGAAAACTGTGATGTCGAAGCAGGAAAGAGAAACTGTTGCGTACCACGAGGCAGGCCATGCAGTAGCAGGGTGGTTCTTAGAGAACTCAAACCCGCTGCTGAAGATAACAATCGTGCCGAGGACCAAAGGCTCGCTCGGATTTGCTCAGTACCTTCCAGAAGAGCTTTCTCTCTACACAAAAGAGCAGTTGGTGGACATGATCAAAGTGGCTCTCGGTGGAAGAGTCGCAGAGCAAGTGTTCTTTGGCAAGATCACAACAGGAGCCTCCGACGACTTAAAGAAAATAACCCAAATCGCAACGGGCATCGTGACGGTCTACGGTATGAACAAAAACATCGGAATGGTGAACTACTACCAAGAGGAAGGCTACAGCAAGCCTTACTCCGAGGAGACTGGAGGCAAGATCGATAAGGAAGTCAGAGAGATCATTGACGCAGCATACGTCGAGACGAAGCAGCTGCTCGAAAGCAAAAGAGAGCTCGTCGACAACCTCGCGAAAAGACTCCTCGAGAAAGAAGTCGTCACTCTTCCAGACCTCATCGAGATCCTCGGCGAAAGACCGTGGCCTTTGAAGGAAAATATTCGCGAGTACTTAGAAGAGATCAAAGAAAGAGCGAAAGATGAACAGGACGCAGCTGCTAAAGAACAGGATGAAAGAATGGAGAAAGACCGAAAAGAAGAGAAAGACGAGAAGGATGAGAAAGATGATGAGAAGAAAGATAAAGATGACAAATAATAGATCAGATGTTAATATGTAAAAATAGAAAATAAATGAGTTATTTAAGATTGGATTCGGGGTGATTGGGAAAGGAGAGGTGATCGTGCGGAGAGGGATTTAAGATTGGTCGAGTTGGGATATTGAGTGGGATTGGGTTGAAGTGGGAAAAGGTATTTTTAGAGCAGCAATATTTATACGAAAGGCTTTTTTGATTGAATTTTTTTGATGATTTGATGTATTTTTTAAAGTTAATGTAGTAATTGTAAAAATATTTAATAAATTATAGTAATAAATCTAAAAATCAAGGGCATCCTTCAAAACTGAATTAAATTTGTGGATCAAAACGTATCCATAACTATTTTTGTGGATATTTAAAATTATTATATAAAATATTAAAAATCCTTAAATTTAGTGTTATCAATTCATAAATAATATTTGCCTCCCCTCTCCGCCTCAATCAGTCATTATTCCTCCTATTTATATTTGCATGCAAAATGAAGATCAACAGGGGGAGAAATAGTTGAATTTAGTAGGCTAATTTGTTCAAAAGTCTGTGGGTTTTTTACTGATTATTAGCAAATTTTGGGGTTCAGGGGTGCGGATTTGGGGCTGGAGACGGGGATTGTGGTTTTGGAGGGAGGGAAGGTGATGATTAGGGATGGCAAAGGAGGGTTTGGATTGAGTTTTTAGGGTTTTTGATGAAGATTTGAGCTTGTTTAGTAAAAGGAAGATCAGGAGAGTTAAATGTAGAATTAGAGGATTTTATTTGTTAATAAAATGTAAAAATAGAATGAACAGTTATTTGATGGATGTTGTTTGGATGTTAAGTATATAATTACTACAAATGATCAAAAAATCATTGTTAATAAAAGTAAAATAATCGATTATCTTTTGTTCCAAGAATGCAAATGTAAAGTTTTTACATTTTACATTCTTTTAAACTTATATATAAACTTCGAATACTTTCAATATTTTTTGTTATCCTTACATCCTAATCAAACAAAATCTTCAGTAACAACACTTATAACAAAAAAAAACAATAAAATTACGATGATCACAATAAAAACATCAATAGTACAAAACCTCTAGCTCTCTCAAATCGGTCGATTTACTTCGATTCAAGTCACACCCCAATCATAAATTTCCAATAAAAAACCAAAATTTACACACCATCACTCAAACCCCCTGTAAAACCACAACCTGCATATCTCAATCTTTTTCTCCTAATTCTAAAATTCTTCCATCTCGATATAATCCAATCCTTGCCACCCTTTACAACACCAACCTGCACCCCATTCACTCTCCACCCAATTTCCATACCCCCACAGTCCCCACCTGTGATATCCCACTAATCGTACATCCATGGCTGCTTATTTTATATTCCACCGGCCGACTGCGGGTCTTTTGGTTCATTATTAATATTGGCTCTCCCGCTGGGCTTGATATGCTTGCACGCGAAAAGACTGCATTTTGGGCTGGAAAGATACGGCAAGAAGCAGATTGGGGCTGGATGGATGCAGGGGACGGAGTTTTGGATTTGAGGTTGACAGCTGCGGAAGATTTTTAGGATTGGAAGGAAGGGAGGGAGGATGTTGGTGATTCATTCATTTGGAGAAGTTTTAGTTGATAGAGGTGGGGAGAAAATTGGCTGAGTTGGTGTTGTAATAGGTTTTATTGTGTTTTTATTATTTTTGATGCTTAGTTTATCCAGAATTAGAGATGTTTTAAACACTTGTTTCACTTAAAATAAAATAAAATTTGTAAAAATTTAAATATTGGCTATTATTCACCTCATTAAAACCTCATTGCTTGTAAGAATTCCAGTTCTTATTTTATGTAAATTATATTCCCCATTATTATTTTTTCAATCTGTAAAAAAAATCACATTAAACAATCTTCACCATCACGATTACCCAATTCTAGATCCGCTATAAAAAAGCTGTATCAATCATCTCTCTGTCATCAGTATTCCTCGTGTCCCAAAGATCTAAAACCAGTCAATATTAATATTAAATATATCTCCTCTATCCCAAAACCCCTTTCGGTCTCAAAATCCCCTAATTTGAGTCTAAAAAGCAAAAAAATATGATGAAAATTGAAATTATTTGATAATCAAGATGTCGTCGTCAAGAAGCAGCAGTAACAGCGTTGCGACCCACAACTCGATGTTCTTTACAGTATCTCGGTTTAGGAGTCCGATGATCAACCTCTTGGCCAAGGTTGCAGACCAGACCCTCAACATTTCGCCCCTAAAAGGCGATAACTTAACTGAGCTTCGAGCTCCATCTCATCTAAAGAAGCATGATAGCAGGGGCCGAGTGCAGTCGAAGCTGAGCAAGCGTAAGCAGCTGAGATCTGATCTTTAGGCCCGCCCAATAGCAGATTGTCAAAGAAAAATGTATCCGTACCGTTTGTCGTATCGAGGAATCAAACTAAAAATATTAATGTAAGAATTCACAATCTAAACTCGTTTTTTGATCGTGCACAATATAAACATCAAAATATAAGGATTTAATGTGCCTGTGGAAGAGTGTATTTTTTAATTACTTCTATCACAGCTGTTTTTGGTTGAAAAGAGCAATTAAAATTTCAAAAAATTTAACTGAAACATTAGGCAATTCTCATGTGCTATGTTACTTATCTTAGGAACGGATTGATTATTCTAAACCAGAGAGCAGTTTTTAAAAAGATCGACTGAATCCAGGCAAAAGTAGACTATCTAATAACTCCGTACAACCGAGAGTACATCACTCAAGACTCGATTGACTTTCAAAATAAATTTGACTGTCCGTTCAGCCCCCTAACCAAATCGCAGAATAAATCGAGTAATCGTGATGAAGTTCAGCACCAAAGCATATGCAAAAACAACTGGAAATAAAATATCGAATTTGATAATCAAGCAAAGCTCAGCTTTGAAGGAGAAAATAAAGCTTTACAACCAAGTAAGCTATTTTTGAGAAACTGTAGATCTACAAATACCGAATGGGCATCAACCCACTTGTCATCACTCCAAAGCGCAGGAATAGGCTTAGAGGCAAATTGCTTTTTAGCGATGAACACAAAGAACAAGTCTTATTGTCTTTTAATCATAAAGAATTCAACAGGTTCGATTCACATATATCGAAGTAAAATCGAGAAGTTTTTGAATAACAAGGTCAGACCCCCAAAAAAGGATAAAGCAAGTTGATATTGTGAACTCATATAGAAGCAAAAAATCAAAATAAATCATCAAAAGCTGCATTCGTTTCTTAGCAACGATAGGTTCGATGTTGACAAGTGCATCGAGCAGTGCAAAGCAAGAAGACACGAGCAAAAGCGCAAAAGGCTGTAAGCAAATTTTCACAATTTGCTGATACTTTTTATCAATCTAACAGTTACTTATATTTTATTTAAACCAAAATTGTATCTGTTTACAATCAAACTTTCTCATTAACAACTGCAAAAAATAAATTGCTGATTCAGACAAAACCCCAATCCACAGATGACCAAAGACACCGTATCAAATGTGTTGAGTTTTCAAGACCTCACAGAGGCGTTTTCATTTTCGAATCTCGATGTACTCAGATCATCGAGAAAGCGAAACGAAGGAGGTAAAAATTTACCTGGCAAGCAGCGAGTAATGAGCCACGAGCACATCACCACTAAATTGCCGAGATTTTGAACGTCCTTAGCAAGTAAGTATTTTCTAAGACATTTGACAATTACAGAGAAATTAATTAACGAAAATACACACGACCAAAAGCAAAAATTACTCGACTTAAGCAAAGCGATCAGGGACAGGACGTTTAGGACGAATATATTCAAAATAAATAACAATCATAGCGAGGAGTTCGCAGAACAATACGACCTGCAACAAGAAATGGCTTCAAAGCTGTAAGCGCTTACCTCAGTCAAGCTGATAATCTAAATAGCAAAGAAATCAAGTACATTGGGTGCAAAAATGAGTCTAGCAACTTTCTAAAATACACCCAAAGTAGCTCAAAGCACCAAGAAACCTTAAATAACGTAAATACAAAAATAAAGC
>JAGYYL010000039.1:0-10685 GCA_021440025.1 Euplotes parawoodruffi | reverse complement strand
AGGGAACAGATGGTCAAGGCCATTTTGCAGCTTCATGACAATCGCATTATGACTGAAGAAGACGATTACGAATTTTAACCCGGATTTTTAAATCATCTCATTTATTTTGTGATATTTAAAATTGGTATTTATGGTATACTTTAAATATTTTAAATTATAATAATTATGGAGAAGTTAAATTTTATGGCCTTGATAGTGGTGATATCAAGTATTTTCAAGATGGCTATTTCTTGGGATGTACAAATTTGTAATGCAAATTGTATTAAATAGCTATGATCCAGCAATTTTGACAGATAATTTAAGCTGAACGATATCTTCGATTACACCAACGATTGGGATGGTCAGGAATTTACAATATATAACTGTATTTGGATCTGGATTCTCAACTACGAGTTCGAATATTAATAGTCCGCTATGAATATTTGATACGCAATTAGGCTCGAGAAAAGTATTTGCATCTAATTTGATTTCTGATACTACGATAAGATGAGTATTACCACAAAATAAAGATATTTCAACATTTAGTTTATATGTATCAACTTCAGCAGGATCAAAATGAAACTCTTCTGGATTGGCAAATAACACAGTAACATTATATTACCCACCAAAAATACATCTGATTAATGTTGATGCAACTTTATATTCAAATTCAAAGTTAGATCAGGTTGTAAGCTTTGAAGGATTTCATCTATCAGTTTTTGAAAAATTTGAATATTGATTAAGCTGAAACGGTTACACAAGTACACCAAAAATTATTCCCTCAGATGATTTGAATGCACAAGCAACAATAAGCAAGATTTCATTAAGTACATCAGAATCAAAGTGATATATAAAACCGTGTTCAAGTCCTTCACTACCATTGCTGACTTCATTTAATCTTGTGAACATTCACTTCGACGGATTGGAAGTATACAGTTCGACACTTTCCTATAGAATTGACAAGTTAGTTGTAAAAGAGCTAGTGACTTTTTGAAAACTAACATTTTACAAATCATCATCAGATACCACCGGTTCTGAAATTAACATTAACGATGACCAGTGCAACAGTTTAGCTACTCAGTACCAAGCCCTAAATAGCTTCGCTGGAGTTACAGCATATTATGTGAACAATACACTATTTACTCAGACAGCTCCAACATTCCAAAATAACGTCAGAGTGAATGTGACCAATAGCGAAATGCTTCCGTACTTATACGGAGCGAACTGGTACTGAATTCTAAACGGCTCCAAGATGCTCTCGTTTGTCGAGACTCTTTGGAAACTTCAAAACTTGAATCCTTATTACAAGTTCACGATAAACACAGCGAATCCGGTGGTATATCCGGGGTCTGTTATTTCAAGTACAAGTCAGTCTACGAGAACCGACGCAATTTCTATGGTCTTTACTGATATCAAAACGCAAACGACAGCTGCAACTTGTAGCTGAGTGTATTCAGCAACCTCACTCGATTGAACTGTGTGAATTACTTCCGACTCGA
This sequence comes from Euplotes parawoodruffi, assembly GCA_021440025.1. Taxonomy (NCBI): domain Eukaryota; phylum Ciliophora; class Spirotrichea; order Euplotida; family Euplotidae; genus Euplotes; species Euplotes parawoodruffi. The sequence goes on along the minus strand of JAGYYL010000039.1, from coordinate 9,207 downwards.
ACTACGGGAAGACTTTCCAAGTTACTCTTGTCGATAGCAGTTCCAACCGCATCGATGATATGACACAAAAGTTCGTGGTGTACTACCAGCTTCCTGAGATAACTGCTGTCAAGCTTTATGCGAGGACTTACCTTTACGATGGGTCGTACCCGACTAACTCAAACCTTGAGTTTGTAGAGGTTACGTTGAACAATCCGAATAACGTGGATATGCAAGGACTACAAACCAGGTGAAGGACGGACAGGCTTCATGTCGAAATGAATATCACGTACACATCTTCATCAACACTGGTTTGAAAAACTAACACCGCTCTTCATATCGACGACTTTTGTATTCAGATCAGTATTGATAACGGGGTCACTTGGAGCTCAGATTGTTCGAATCAATTAAGCATACTGCAAACTGAAATTAGTAAGATCCTGTATAAGACTCAAACTTTCTATTGAAAAGACAACAAAATATCAATGTACTTTAATATTATTTGAGACTGGACTATCGATCCAAGCCAAGGAGAAATTTGTGTCGATATTGAAGGCGAAACTGTTTGTACTGATCCTCTAAATTCTATTTACCTCCCGTCTCAAGCTTCTTCTGTTTACACTGTACCAACAATTAACTGAAGTGTGGAGAATGCAACAGGACAAGCATCGTTTTTCCTAAATCGGCACCAAGTTAACTGGTCAATACCAAATAAGATTCTAGCCTCTGGACAAAGAAGTAATCTGAAGCTTTTTGGTAGTAATTTTAAAGAAGTTACCTCATGTAGCTTTGAGGTAGAAACTGGTGAGGCTTTCACTAGTACAGCAACCGTCTTCGATTTAACATACGTTGAATGTCCTTTACCAGATTTTTCCAGTGTGACCTTTATCAGTCCAATTGTTAAAGTACTCGTTGGGTTGCCTCAAAATGATGGGACTGTTTCTAATTCTTCAACGACAATAATTCACTTGATCAAGACTCCAACGTTAACATCAATTTCTCCAGTTGAAGGTTTTGATGCTCAACAGCAGGATATAATTTTAACTGGCACGAACTTCTATAATTTTGATAGTTTGCATGTCAAAGCTGTCTTTACAGGATATGAACATGACATGCTGCTGGACTGCTTAATCTTAAGCAACGAACTGCTGGTGATCAAAGCTCCAAATGCACTTAACATCAAGCTCTATAACGATAGAAAGATGTACCTGTATGTCAGTGTCAACGGAGTCGACTACACAGAAGGACAAGCATATACATTTTTAGATGAACCCTCAATTGCCGGACTTTCAAGATATGACGCTGACTATCAAGGAAACGTTAATGTTGAAGTCTATGGAATTCACTTTATTCCAAATGTAACTGAATGAGTCTTTGGAACCTCCTACGTCCCTGCAACTTACGATTCTGCAACAGGAAATATAACATGTGTAGCTCCATCTCGAGACGTTTACGGTGATGTTCAATTTAAACTGGTGTTTTATGGAAGCTATGAAGTTAATAATACTCTTGTTTTATTCACCTATAAAAATCTTAACATTATTGATTACTTTACCCCAACTGAATGATATCTTTCTGGAGGTGTTGATATCACGATTGTTGGAAATTTCACCACAATAATAGGATCAACGTTCTCAATCTATATTGGCACCCATATCATTACAAATTATACTTTTCAAAGTGCTTTCCAACTAATAATCGAAGCCCCTGCTGTAACTTCTGAAGAGCAATCTGAAATAACAATTATTCATGGTGATTTAAAATACAGTACAGGAAGTGAATTATTTCTATATAAGTCCTACTTCCAAGTCGTATCGATATACCCAACTAGCGGTCCATCAAGAGGAGGTACTATCGTCCAAATAACTTACACGGGTACTATTGATACAGTGATATTTTGAAAGTTCGGTACAAAGTATTCTACTATTATTAATATCTCAGCAACAAAGGTTAACTGAAAATCTCCTTCTAACAGTCCTGGTACTTTTAGCGTTGAATTAGTGATCCCTGAAATATATACAACAAGCAATGGAGTTCAGTTTACTTATAACAAAGATATTTCAGTTCTTAGTATCTCACCGACTGCTGTACCGTTAAGAGGAGGAACAACCATTACAGTGAATGGGCTAAACTTCCTATCAAACATTAAATTTAAAATAACTGAATACGGAGACAGTTCAAGTATTTCAGAGTTTGTATCTTCGAGTCAGTTCAAATTTATTGCTCCTACGCAAACTACAACAGGATATAAATCAGTGTTTATTAGCAATAATATCGAGGACTACTACCAAAGGTACGACTACCCTTTATTTTACTACAATAACATCTATGCGAATTCGATTACGCCTGATGTAATTTTAATTGGGAGCTCGACGACAGTAACTATCAAAGGCTCTGGGTTCATTTCAACAGATCAAATCAAAAACTACGTAAACATTGACTCTTTAGTTATCGAAGCAGAATATGTTGACTCAGAGACTTTAAAATGCGTTCTGCCGTCTTTTAGCAGCATGACTACTAAGACCTCATTTATTGTTACCTTATCGATCAATTTGCAAGACTACTACGGAAGCTTAGATGTCGTTTACATCCTCCCACCGGTGATCGATGCGTACAGTCCTTCTTACTCAAGTAGCTATGAGCAGTACTTTACGGTAAACGTAACTGGAGCTAACTTCATCGACGGTAGCGGTATAAAGTGCAATTTAGGAGCTAACACAGCATATACAATTCTGTACCAATCTTCAAAAGAAATCTTATGTTTCTTTAGTACGCTGCAAAGCGGAGAATATCAGTTTAAAGTCTCGAATAACTATGGCTTTGACTTTACAGTTTCAAACGATAAATTTTTAGTCATCAAATCGATCCAGGTCAATGATATTTTTCCAAAGCAAATCACATCAAAAGGATCTACGGTGTTTGTGAAAGGAAGTGGGTTCAGAACTGGCATAAAATGCGTATTTGAGATTAGTCAAAGCGGATATACTTTTGATTCAAACAATATCGTTAGTGCTCAAGTTGTTAATAGCAATCTGATCGTCTGCAAATGACCTGATTTCTCGCTTTTTGGATCTGTAACTTTACTTGTTAGAGCAAGTTTGAGTAACAGCTTAAATTTGATCTCTCAATCAGGAGTGAATTTAAAAATCGTTGACAAACCACCAGCAGGATATTACACCTATCAACAAGACATCTTTGAATGACCAGAAGGATCGTTTTGACCTGGATTCGGAAACGTGCGAGCATCTCAGTGTCCAATAGGAACGTATTCAGATCAGAAACGAGCGAGTCGATGCAAACCTTGAAATAAGAACTTATGTCCTTTTGAAGGATTGCCAGAATCTCAAAAATGACCTGATGGGTATATATGAGACTCATTTGGGCTTAACTATCCAGTTAAGTCTTGATCAAAAGGAAGTTTCTGCCAGGATGGAATCCAAGAATATGATAGAGTCAATCCTTCATTAGCCAATCCTTCTATTTGTGGTAAAAATACATTTTGAGGAAGGGGTACTAAATCTGGAGTCACTTTGATCAGCAATTCAACATCTTCCAGACTATGCAAAAGAGGGTTCATGTGTCCACCAGGATCAACGTCACAATATGGAATTGGGCAGTGACCAACAGGACATTATTGTCCGACTCCAGGAAGTCAAGGAATTCCGTGTCCTCCTCGAACTTATTGTCCCGGAAGAGGAAATTTATAGTAAGCTTTAGTCTATTTAAAAAACTAAAATAAAATAAAGCAAACAGATATGTTATATAAATTAATTTATCAAAAACGAGCATGATGATTATGTGGTCTACTAAAATTAATTTAAATAATAGACAAAATTATTGATTAAGAGTAATTTTGATATATACATTAGCATTTATGATGAAATCTATTAAGCAAGATTAAATAGATACGAAATTTAGTGAATTTTATTTAAATTTACACAAAAATTATATTTGATAATACGCTAACAAATGTAACATATATAAGCAATTAAGTATTATATTTCTGATTGTTAAAAACAGCTAATAATTGACTTTATATTTTTACAAAACTAACATCTGTTTTTAAGCCCGACTCCTTGCCAACTAGGTACATTTAACTATCACTTTGGCCAATCAAATTGCACCACCTGCCCGATAGGATTCATTTGACCAATGAGAGGTCTGTTTTCTCCAGTTGCCTGTCCCAGAGGATTCATGTGCAACGAGGAAGGACTTGTCTATGCCTATCTACTCTGCCGTCCTGGATTGATTTGTGGAAGAGGAGTCAAATCCGGAGTCAAAATCGATCAAAGAAGCTGTAAAAATCTTGAAAAAATTGAATATCAGCTTACTGAATGTATCGATGGAGTTGTATACTACAAGTCAATCGGCCATTTCGGCCAATATCTTGAGGGATATGGACTTAACAACACTGATTATGTATGTTGATGGTCCGCTTCGCAATTAATGGAGTATGTTCCCAAAATTTCACAATTGCTAGTCACAGATATTACATCTACAAGTAGGGCTTTAAACTAAATCTGTTTAGGCTACTCAACATCTGTTCACGAATCTAGAGTATTTGATAGTTACTCAGTAATGTTTAACCAGACTCAATGGGATGGAATGAAGCTTGTTGAGAAATCTCTATATCATTTAGATTTTAACTCATCTGATGAAATTAGCATTCCCCACCGAATGCATCAGAGCTTGTTATCTGACTACATGCTCATAAATATGTACACAAGATATAAAGCAGAGTTATGTCCTGGAGGGTACATCTGTCTTGAAGGTTGATTCACAACAACAGAAGATGAAAACAATATTTCAACTCCTTTCCAATGTCCCGGAGGATCATATTGTCTACCTGGAAGCGGTTCAATCATCGGGACAGGTAAGATACTTATCTCACAACTATAGGTTTTTGCCCCGCGGGTTTTTACTGTCCGGCTGGATCCTCGAATCCAATTCCAACTCCGAAAGGGTACTTTACCCCGACAGCAGGTTCGATATCTCCGATTGCATGCTATCCAGGATATTTTACGCTTAACGAGCAGTCAACAGCATGTTCAAAATGTCCGAATGGATTTCAGTGCAAAGGAACAGGAACCTCATGGCCAACTATTTGACCAGTCGGCTACTACAGGTCTTCAAGCGAGTCAAACGCTTGCTCTCTATGCCCTGTCGGCACATTTTCATTCACGAGAGGCGCAAAGGATCAAAGCGAATGCATCCAGTGCCCCGAAGGAAGACTGTGAACAGAAACAGGCCTTACCAATGTCACGTCGAGCACTGCTTGCTCTGATGGAGCTACGTGAAGCTCAGCTTCTGGTGCAAGAAGCACAGTTAGCTGACCGAAAGGGTTTTACTGCCCTAGTGGAACCGGTATCAGCGAAATGTACAACTATATGTGCCCACCTGGGTTTTACTGTGATAGCGGAACTGGAGATGGTAGTAAATATAACAAGAAGTGTCCAGAGGGGTATTATTGCCCAGCTGCAACAGAAGCGTTTTCTGATTTTTCAGCCACAGGAACAGACAATGTTGCTCCAACTATCTGCCCTTATAGTATGTGTTCAATAATAAACCAATCAATGTTATCTTATTTTGATAATCATTAATTTTAGGATTTTTGCATTTTTTATTAATCCTAAATAAGTTTAAAATCATTTTTAGGCACTGGAAATGATACTGAGGATGGTAAAAGAGAACTTACAGACTGCGGAATTAATTCAGTTTACCGACTTTTAGGTCAGAAATTTTTTTGAAATTCTAATGCAATTAAAACTTCACAAATAATTCAGAAAAGCATATAGTTCATTTGAAATTATTTTTAAGGATCAAATTCTCTTCTATATATATTTTTTAATTTCACCGTTTTAAAGTAAAAACAATCATTATCTATTCAGACGTATTTTAACTTATCCTTATCCAATTTTAAATATCTAAAGTTAATTTTGCATTAAAACAATTCCAAAACCTTAGATAAATTTTTAAATTCTAATTCAAATATACTCCGCTATCTCTTCCTTATATTTGATAATCTTATCCAATTTACAACATCAAAGGCAATAAAATCTAAAATCATGAAGCCTAACCTCATCTGCCAACCAAACTACATCTAAATAAACTGAGCCTTCTTATCATGCCTTCTAAATTCCAATAACTTCTGGTACTAATTTCCTCTACAGTCAGTAGCAGTTTGAGCATCCGGCAGACTACGACAACATCGAACACCAGAAGAAACTTGCTCGATGAAGAGATACTGAATCCAAATCACAAGCGGAGGGGCTTAGCAACAGCCAACACAGAGATCGATTCGATGTTAAAAGACATAACGCAGATTGAGTATTCGTTGCATACCTATCTCGACAGCAGCGGGGGAACCTCAGACTCGATAACTTCGTATATAAACTTATCCCGAGAGTACATCATCCGGTGGAACCCAATAAACTCGACGTTCAACAGCGATGTTATATTCAGCATTCCTGCGATGTCCTACGCCCTCGTTGTTTGCGACTTTCGAGCGCTGCAGGACGAATATGTAAACTTCACTTATTACGAAGACTGGGGTGTCTCATTCACTATCGGTGAGAGGTAAGCAGTTGGCAGAGGTGTCGGTATTTGCAACTACAACTCATATCTTTTTATTTGCATCAAAATACGTGAAATCAACGATTTTATATTCATAATTTGGTTTCTATTGTTAAGCTTTTTAATCTGAACAAATAAACAAGTAGCTTTAGATCAGTTTTTTGAGTATTTAAAACATGTTTAAGTAGCAATCACTATTTTTATTTCATACTTTATAGTGTTTCACTTGAAGATCGAGCAGTTCCAGTCCAGATGCCAGAACTATTTTTAAGGACTCAAAATTTGAAAAATGAAGTTCAAGAATTTGAAATTTTCGCTTGGATCGATCAACAGCTAAGAGTTGATATTTTGCTTTACAACGGTCTCTATATAAATATGAAAAATAATTTTTTAAATACTTGAACAGTTGAAATTAGGCAGCCTTATCGTACAACATACAATACAAATGATATTTTTATTGCTTTGATTCAGAACTCTTATCAAGTCGGACTTCCTATTAATGCTCCTCAACTAAGGCAAGATGATGCTACGTTGTCTCCTGACTACAGTGTGACTCTGGCTTCGAATAACAATTTTACAATTAGTAACTCTGTGTCGAACCGAGTCGTAACTTCAAGAGGAAAGAATATTTATGTACCTGATTCGCTTTACTGGCAGGGCCGAGAATCGATCAATTTACCTTATTTTCCATTTTTCTCAAATTGTAAAGGATACGGACAATACATTCCAATCTGGGCCGTGAATGAACAGAACTCAGAATGCCCGATGGTTCCCGTTAATGAAACTATCCCGATGTCAGAGTACGACTTCACCTCAATGCCGAACTCTGATAGCTGCGACAGTATTACTATTCAATGAGTCTACGATGAAGTATTCGATGACGGACAGCAGTCGCTAACGAGGTGGTTTGAAATCCCAAATCAAGAGTCTATTTATGATATCTACGCAGTTCCTGTTCCGGCAGATGAAGCAGAATATTTCGAAGTTGATGAAAATAGCTTACTAACCTTTTCACCTTCAGAAACGGCAGGTGGAGATCTATCAAATGCACCTCAAGAAATTTCAATAGGACTGTCTTTTTATCAATACTCTAGTACGAATAAAAAGCTTATTACAGTCAGCTTTGAGTTTGGAAGTATGAAGGCTTTAACTTCAGATGAGCAAAATGGCCTCATTGATGTTCCTTATAACGTGACCTACAGCTACGCAAGTATGACTCATACAGAACTGATTATTGCATTTGCCTTCGAATGGCACTTTTACTTTGTGCTGTATTTAATCATCGGAGCTACATCGATTACGATTGCTTTTATTTTCCTTCTTTACCATCGGCTTGTTGCAAGAGGTAAAAATCTATCATTTAAGTTCTATTCAAACTTGAAATTAACTGAGCCTCCAGCGATATACGGAATACTTCTTGCACACGTTCCACTGTGAGCGATTAATTTATTTATGTGTACATGAATGATCGGGCACGTGCTTACAAACAAAACCGAGCTTTTTCCTTGAGATGCTTCTGTCAGTGCAGCCCAGTGCCCGTTCTCGCTATTTGACTTTATGCCTGATGACCCAAATAACGTAAGCATCGATTACAAATTGTTGAGAACAGGACGAATCGCAGTATCTTTCATCGTCACCGGCGCGTACTTAGTCGTAGTTGGCCTTTCAATTGTTATACCGGACAAGACCCGTCGAGGAGAAAACCATTTGGTTGAGGCTTACGACGGCAACATCTGGGAATTCTTCACGTGGAAGCGTTCAAATGTCCTGTTTGTCGGTATATTTTGGATCTTCTTCCTTCTGTGTATCATTCAGTTCTCCTTCGGCAACATTTTTTCTATTTACATTTGGTACATGATTGTGACAATTAAAGGACTCGGTATTGTGATAGGATTTATTATTGAACTGCTCCTCGAAGACTCCGTCGTCTGTTCAACAATGGACATCCTCGGAGGTCTTACAGGCGGACTGGTTACTTTCGGTGCAAACGACTTCGTTGGTTTCCTTCAGTCGTACTACGTCGAGTTCGGTATGCAAATGTTCGAAAGAACGTACCTTGGAGATGTCACCGACATTGTATTAGACTTTGTTAAGGAAAAAGGAGAAAAAATCATTGAAATGAAGAACAGCTGGTTTACCAACCAAGACGATATCTTCGATAAGGAAATGAAAGAACGTGAAGAACGCCTTCGTCGCAAACGACTCGCACAAGAAGAAAAATTGCTTAATGAAAACGCAAATGATAAAGGTAAACCTGGAGAGAAGAAAACTGAGGATAAGAAAGAGGATGGCAAGAAGGAGGAAAAGAAAAATGAAGCTCTCGATGACCTTGACGCTGCTTCGAGTGGATCAGATATTTATATCTCTGATGACGATGACTTTGACTTTGATGACTCAGACAATATTGATGATTCTGACCAACTTGTCGATTATGATAACGACTCTGATAATGATAATAATAACAAGGTCAAGGCTGAACAAAAATAAAGGAGAAAAGAACAAAGAAAAAAGCAAAAAGGGAAAGAAAGATAAAGAATCTGATCTTGCTTTTGATGAAAATATTGAAGTTTTTGAGGTCGAACCTATTCTTGATAAGTTCAAAGACTATGCTGGTGATAATATTCAGCTTTTTATTAATCCACTGTTTACGATGAT
>JAGYYL010000038.1:0-10732 GCA_021440025.1 Euplotes parawoodruffi | reverse complement strand
GTGAGTGATGGTTGAGGTAGTGTGGAGATAACGGGGGGCTGCTCAAGTTTGCAGCTGTTATTATGCTCGTCTTTTTCGCAATTGGAGTAAGTTAATTTCAATCGGTTAAATACTCATGTCATAATCGGATTTAAAATCTAATATTACTATAGTGACTGTCATACTTTATTTGCTCCAAGAGCATTTGGAACTATCGGGCACTTCATTTTATCATCTTTCAAGACGTATTGTTTATTGTTTTCTCAATACTACCAGCTATGGGGAGCATTTTTGGACCAGAACGAGTTGCGATTTTTGTTTTCCACTGTTCTCTTATCGGCATACATACAATTAATGGAATCGTTCTTATATGGACTGGCAAAGGACTGATTGAACAACAATACTTTGTATCCGTTGCTTGCCTTGTATTCATTGGATGTATTTTCTCATCTTGAATCGCGATAATGCTACTAGTTGCTTATTGGACTTCAGATTTCGACTCAATTTTCGATGACCAGTTTATCAATGCTGATTCAAGGACCCACTCTCAAAGACCTCATCGACTAACAGAAGATTTTCTTGATGATTTTGAGAATATTAATACCTTAATCTTTAAGAAGTACATGAACCTGAATAACAGATGCTGCCCCATTTGCTTATGAGACTATCAAGATGGAGATGCGCTCAAAATCTTACCCAACTGATACCACACCTTCCACACTGAATGAATCAAGAACTGGTTTAGGAACCAACTGAAGTGTCCATTTTGAAGAGTGGACATCAGGAGGGAGGATATCGAATTAGCTAAGAACATGACTGAATCTGACCTCATTAATAAAATTAGAGCTTCAGAGAGCGTATTAGACCAAGAAGGTACTTATCATTACAGCTTCGAATAAAATAAGATATATTTCGCGTACTATTTCTCTAGTTAAACTGGCTAAGATCTTTTGCCAGTAATTGATGAAAATTAATCGAAAATACAGTAAACTTTTAAAGACTAAAAAATTAATTGCTAAAGTAAAGAATAGTAAAAATAAAGTTTTTTATTTTCATCCAATATCCTAGAAGGATTCTATATCGATTTCGGTATAGTTAAAATATTTTAAGATTAAATTAATAGTTTTAATTGTAGAAATAAAGCAAGCTCACAGAGAAGAGTTTGAAATTCGAATCGACTCAGAAAGCGAATCGATATATAATGAAGAAGTCAAAGATACAGTAAATTTAAACTTACCTAATGTTTTTTAGGTTAATCAGTCTTCGCAGAAAGCTAAAACTATCTCCAAAGCTGAAAGCTACATTGATTTAGCGAAGCATTCAAAAGTAATTTCAGAATTTATACTGAGCTTTAAGCATAGTAATACTGACTTGTATAGGATAAGCTGAATCCACATAAAGAGGAAATCAAGAGTCTATCAAAGGTAAGTTTAACGATATCAGAAAAGAAATTATGATCTAGAATCATCAAAATTAATTTGATTAATTAAATGCCATTTTTATTTAATTTTTTACTTGTGAGTGATGGTTGAGGTAGTGTGGAGTAGTCGGGAGAATATATCCAAGCTGGACTCATAAGTTTATTTTATACAGAATAATTGGTTAATCACTAGCTATGCAAATTGTAATGTTTGTATTGATATATGAAAATAGCTGCAATTTACATGTTGTAATTGACAATTTTGACTAAATACATACAGTCTGGAGTTTACTTATGAAGACTGCATAACCATAATTAATCTAACTGCTTTTATTGATAGTCTGTTAGACGAATCCATGCTGAGATTTATTTGGTTTGTGTAGCTTTTGTTGCTATGTTTAATAAAAATAAAATCCAAAACTCAGGTTTTTAGGTCGACTTCTGAATGGACGAAAGAGAATTACAAATGTCAAGCTGGTACAACTGAAGGTCATCTCCAGAGATTAAAAAGCAGCCGATTAGATTTAAAAAGAGCTCAATTCGGACGAAGTAATTACTATTGTATTTCACGAATATACATAAACTTGCTTTATACTAACACATTATTTAGAATCGAGGCTGACTTGTCAAATCATCATAGACAGATTGAGGTAATAGTCGCAGCTTTATTTATTTAGGAAGAATTCGAAAACTTGAATCCTTCTGCTTCAAGACAGAACAAAATAAGCTCTTTAGACCGAATGAACTCGAGGGAAGAAAGCTTTGGACCGTATAAAAATTGCTTAGTCCAGAACTTAAACAACCACGAGGCAATGACTTCGCCAAATAATGAGTACCAGAATGAAACCGTAGCTGATTCGAAAAGCAGCAGCAATTTTAATCCTCATTTGTTAAACAATTTCGCATTAAGCAACAAGCGAGTGGATAAAAAGAAGGTTTCGAAATGAAATAAAACAGTCGATAAGAAAGACCTAATATACAACGTCGCAGACTCAATTGAATGCCCGCAGACTTCAGATTACCACTTGAACAACAGAGCGCAGTTTAGTTCTCTACGAAGAGCAAATGCCTATCAAATGAGCGCAGTGAGGCCGAGGGTGGAAGACGACTACGAGATCCAAAACTCCTGCTTGTTCAAATCAGTGCAGTATTGAGACCCCGGACAGAGCATTGATAGCTCACAGCTTCCATCAGGGTACTCTCTGCATATCAGAAAGCTATTTGGAAAGCTGCAAAAGCAAATGGAAGAAGAAATAGCAAGCAAAACCAGAAAAATAGAGAACCTGCTAGACAAAAAGCTATCCTCGATGGTCCAAGACTCCGACTTGTGCTCGAACTCGATGACCAAAAGCGAAATCAAGAAGTACATTTCAGAGGAAAAAGAGAACATTTTGCTGGAAATTAAAGACGCCCAGAGGACCGCAATCAAAAAGGAGGTCAAAGACGAGGTCGAGCTCAGAGACAGTGAAATAAACGGTAAACTCGTTGAGCTGCAAAAGAAAGTATTTATAAAAATCGACACTTACGCACAAGAAAACCTCGAGGCTTTCCGCTTTATGAACGACAGGATAAAACAGTACGCGAGAACTCATAATTTTATAGGGAAACATTTTTCAGATCTGACAGTGAGATCAAGAAAATCGAGGCAAAGGTTGATGAAATCACCAAACGGCTCGAATACAAAAGGCTGCCGAAATCTTTTATTGGCAACGACGTGAATGAAAAAGACTGCTTGTGGGAAAAGGTCGAGACCAAGCTTGACCGTATCTACGAGTACCAAAAGCAGATCAGCACAAGCACTGTGGATACAGAAGACAAAAAGAAAATTTATAATAAGTTTGGAGATGCAATTGTTGGCCTGGTTAAGAATCTAATCGACGGCAAGACTGAAGAATCCAAGTTGGCAGAGAACAATGACTTCAACCAGATGTTCACATGCCTAAATGAGAAGATCGATCAGACCAAAAGTAATAAATATTATAATGACATCAAGGCTTCTTCAGGTAAGCCGATTCACCATTAAAAAATTTAGATCCTTTAGACCCAAAAAGCTTTAACGTCATGATGGAAAGGATGAGCGAGCTAGTTAAAAAGTGGTCCGATGGCACATCTGACTGCAGAGGCAAGCACGAGGAGAAACTGCTAACTCGATGCGGCACGAGCAAGGAGAAAGAAATGATGGATAGCAACTTCGAGCAGACTGAAGACCGACAACTCATCGATGACCTGTCGAACTACTGCAACGAGAGGTTCCACAATATCGAAAGTGTAATTGAGAACCTCAAACTATCGATTCATAACCAAAATAAAGACACGAATAAATCGGTAATGGAGCTGAAGTCTGAGTGGAACATTTGGAGAGAAAACGATATGAAGGTCAAAGAAATGATACAGGAAGGAGCCAGACAAAAGTTCGAGTTCTTCGCAAACAACATCAACGAGATCTTCGGGCTTCTCGAAATGGTGAAGAAAAAGATCAAGTCGTTCTCAAACTCGAAAAATAACGAGGTTATATTCTCAAAGCTCGAGAAGTACGGCAAAGGCATCAATACTTTGAATGAGCTGTTCAAGAAGATCAAAGAGGTCAATGTGCTTTGCAAGAAAACAATTACTGACGTAAGTGAAAGCCTAGTTGAATCTTATAGACAAATAAAAAGCTCAATATTTTTGTGCTTGGTCTTTCTGAAATGCTCAAACGAGGCGGAAACCTAGAAAGCGAAGAACTCAACAAGCTGGCCCAGGAAATTGTAACTAACTCTGTGAATGAACACGGCGTCGGAACTGATATTAAGATCCTCGAGTACATTGATGTGATCAAGGAGGCGTTTTGCAAATGGAAAAATGCGAATTTGCAGAAGTTCCAGCAACTTCATACTCAACAAGCAAAAGATGTCGGAATGATATTAGACAAAATACACACGCTGCAGAAGAATATTAGGTACGGTGTGACTAAAATTATTTGCTTATTTTATGTAGAGTGGTCTCGACTGAAAGACGTATTACTGAATCGAAAATCATTAAGCAGTAAATGTCCTTCATAATTCTTTAGAACTGCAGATAATGATGAAAGCTCAATAAATAATCAAATCAAAAAGAAAATTATGAAAAATATGAAAGTCAGGCAGATCAATATGAAGTAAGCCTGCTTAATTTATACTGTAGATCTGAAAATAACGAAGAAAGAGATGTCATTGTGTTATCAGAAAAAGACTTAAACAGAGAAACAACATCTCAAGCGACAGATGAACAAAATTTATACAACTTAACACCTGAATTCGTTAAATCACTATATGACAGTCGGAATACTGTAAAAGATGAAAATAGCAAGCCTGATTGCAGCTTTAACCGTGCAAGCAGTCAGCAGAGACCTCAAGGTGCTAATAATGTGTTGATGAGGAAATAACATTTTCAATAGTGAAAATAACAAAAATAAACCACGTGAGATAAACCAAATTTTACTTTAACAATTTGTATCTAATAAAAAATAGCTATTTTGATTCGAATTAGCTACGTGACTAACCGCAAATAGGTCTAGAACATAAGTTAACTCTTAGTTCTGAGTGAATAGCCGCCAAAAACAAGTCAAGCAACATTGACATCCAAAGAAAGTGAATGTCAACTGAGCGAGTCAAGCGAGGCGAAGGCATTCAAAGCTCTGACGTTTTCAAAAACTTGTATAATTAGCTTTAATTAACTCCATAAGACAATCTACCAAATAGCCTTTAAATTTTGTATTTTTGTAATAAAAATATTTTGTGACTATAAATAAAAAATGCATTGCAGGTGGTGATATTTCGCTGATTTCTCGATGAGTATTGTTTCCGACCTCGACTGTGATCTCTCAGCCTCTGCGGCTGATTTAGTAAATCGTGTTGGTCGATATTAATAATCTTCAGCCATCATTATTTAGCAATATTTGCTATATCGCTGTTGAGATCACAATATTTTGTAGTTATGATATTAAAAAACACAAAATTTGGGATGATACTGGCAACTGGTAATTGCAAAGCGCCTCATTATTTTTTGCGTAAAAATAAGATCAGTGTAGAGACTGATGCATACAGACTAGTTAACATAAATTTATATGTGTTTGATCTAACTCGATTTATTTGCGTTGAAAACGAAAATTAATATTAATTTATTGAATCGAAACACTAAAATTTAAGTAAGCTCAAAATATTGCAAATATGCAAATATTGAAACGATTGGATTGAAAATGAAGACCAATTTGACAAAGTCACGCTGGATAAGACAGTCAGTTGAGATAGAACCAGATTTTTAATAATTTAAGGCTTAAACTTCATTATTTTGGATGCTGTTCTGTTGGTCACCATTTGCCTGCAACACATTGTTATTCGATGGCGACTGGTCTTCGATTATGTTATTCTGGTTGTCACCATTTTGCTCGTTATTTTCGAGATCTGGATTTGGAGATAAAGGGTTTTCTTCAACTAAATTTATCTTTTTAAGCTTGAAAAATCCGTACACCACAAAGTTAAAGTATCCGTCAAGAGAGATAACGATAACGATATTAAAAAGAAATGACACAAAGTTAATTTTATTAATCAGCATGAGAATAATATTCATTAGTAAAAGAATCAAATCCCACGTGATTCGAAGGACTAAATAGTTCCTCAAAATAAAATAGTTGAATTTTCTATTTTAAAGCGCATCAGCCATAGATCGCTCTTAAAAGCAGAAATCCAGTCATAATAAAGTCTCCGAGAGCTCTGAGGACATCGATGCTTTCATTAGAAAAGTATGCGATCGTTGACAGCCCGTTGAAGGCGATGACCAATACGAGAAGGGTGTCCCAGACGATGACCCCATGGACTCCGTCTTCAATTGTAATTCATCAGCAGCATGTTTTCATTTCATATCACTCAAATATTTTGATACTCATGTTTGTCTGAGATTATTCAATATTTTAAATTAAGTACTCTTGCAAGTCAGCCTGCGGTTGGCTCTATTTTTGCTTGCCTTTGGTCTCGGCTTTTAAAAATACAGCTGGACTTTGCTGTACTGTCACAGCCAAAGCTACAGAGGATTTTACTGCACAATGAGCACTGATTTTAAGCCGGTTTGACGACCAAGATGTAAAGCATCCTGTTGATTTATTTTATTCAATTTTTATTATACAAGTTTACGTATATATTCACAATGGAGGAAAAACCAGAGAAAAAGGAGAAGCAGGACACTCACGATCAAAAACCTCAAACAGGCCAAAAGATCCAGCCTAAGGCAGACAAACAGAAAAAGCCTCTGTTTGACTATACAAAGCAGCCTTCCAAATAGCGTTAGAGATGTCCTTGAAGCAATGGAGGAGAACCAAGATCGGCTAAAGGCGATTATTGGAAAAGGAATCAAAATTAGCAAGTTCGTCAACTTCGAAGTTGAATGTGAGCAGCTGCTCGGAGTCGAAATCAACCCAATAATCGACTTCTTTGTGAATAACTATCCGACAACGAAGGATAAGTTCTTGCTGACCTTCGACGATTTTATTTTGATTACTCAGAAATGGGCGGACTTCGACTCCAAGCAAAATGAGCCTTACAATGAGGAAGAAGTTGAGTACGACAATCTTGAAGAAGAAAAACTAGAAATCCAGGCTCGGAGCAAAGACAACCTCGTGCTGAAATTTGATAAACATGCTGAGAAAATATTAGAAATTTTCGAAAAGCACTCTGAGCCAATCAAACGCACTTCTCAAAACTTAAAAATAACTCATTCAGACGAGGCCGCTGACAGTGTCGTAAAAGAAGCGGAGAATACTGAAGACCCGCAGGTGAAGCTCAAAAACGTAGGCAATGTCTTTGACGATATGGCTTACATAACCGGGACTGTGGTCCTTTCATACATGGAATACTTAGAAGGAGCGAACATCAAAAAGACGTCTGAAAAGGCGAAGGAGGAGATCATTCATTACTTCTGGAAACGCATCCACCAACACGAGCTTCAGAACTTGCGCAGGAACAAGAAAAACACGAGCATTTACAAGTCCGCGAATGCATCTCGCAGTAGCTTTGTTGACGTTAAGAAAAAGTCAGCAGAGGGAACGGAAACAAAAGATAACGATGCTGGCTTAAAACCGACAATCGCACCGACTGAGCAACAAAAAGGTATTTTGATGCAGAATTTATTATTTAGACAAGCAAGCAGCGAAGACCACCAAAAAGAAGGTGATTAAGAAAGTCAAGCAGAAGGTGGTCAAAGTCGATGTAAGTGATAAGTATAATTAACGACGAGTTAATGTTATTACGATTAAATAATACATACACAACTTTCCTCCACTTTTTAATATGACTAAAATAATGAGGATCAGCATACTGAGATTTAGAGTAATAATATTGATTAATTTTTTAATGCAAAAATAATGAAGATATTACTCTTTTAATCTATATTTAACTAGTAATTTTTTATTACTAATTCGTGTCAAAACTACAAAAATTAATTTTGTAGTTTTACTTATGATTTAAAAGTACTACCAATAAAGTATAAATTCACATCTTCGCTTTAACTCCAAATATAGGACCATGGAAAGGAAAGAGAAAGCGAAGAAGAAGTTGATGTCGAAGTTGAACTTTCCGACCCTGAAGCCGACCAAGCTGACTTTTACAAAGAAAAATCAATAGTCTTCGAAGATGAAAAATTTAATCAAGATAAAGGTGAAACGCTGCTTTCATTTAGCCAATTTCAGCCATTTTTAGAAGATTTTATTCACGAAAATCACGAATTTGTGCTTCTTGACTCGAACAACGAATTTGAAGACAACAGCAATGCAGATGTAAAGGCGAGCCACCTCGCTCCGCTAAAGGAGTCAAGTGAAACTGACCCACTAAAGAAAAACCTCATCGACACGATAAGTCAATACGAATGGCTACTAAGCGAGAACAAGTTCAACGACGACACTGAGAAAGAAGCGATTGAAAAGTTGGTGGAGTCACTCAGAAAGCAGCTAAAAGAATACGAGCAGCGCAAGACCCAGTCGATGAGTAAAAACGGTACCAATCTCGGCAAGACTAAAGAAGAGCTGCGAATGAAGGGCCTCACAGAAATATTCCACTTTTACGCAAGACAGCACATTCCTCACGGAATCGCATTCGAACAGCTCGTGGTGATCATGAACCAGGTAATGTTAACGCGTGAAATTAAATAGGTCGATCTTGGAGAGTTCACCAGCTTTTGCAAAGACTTCAAGATCCCCCTGTCACGAATGGATATCAAGCGGGCGTTTAACTTTAGCTCTATAAACCACAAGCCTCTTGAGTTCGAGCAATTCTACAAAGCTGTGATGAGAGTTGGAGTCGAACTAAACAACAGCAAAATTAACGAACTCAAAAAGAAACTCAAAAGCATGACTGCTGTCGTCGAGAAAAAACCCAAAAAGAAGCAGCCAGTTAAACAGAAAGAAAAAACAGAGGGTGAAGGAGAAGGCGAGTCTGAAGCAGAAGGAGAGGGAAGTGAAAGGTAAGCCGATAGATCTTTGACTTCTCAACGCATTTTATTAATGATTCATTCATAAGAATATGCGACATAAAGTCTAAAAAATAAGCTGTAAATGTACCACAGCATCGGGGTTATAACAAACCTAAGTATTAAAAAATCAAATATTTTTAGTTGTCTAAAAATAATTATTTACACAATCCTAAATACTGATTTATTTATAGCGAAGGGGACGAGACTAAATCAAAGAAAAGCAGGACCAGTCGAAGGAGCAGTAAAAGCAAAACTAATAAAAGCAAAGCTGAGACTGATGAAGGAGACGACAACAACAGTAATGATGAAACTGAGACTGTAAAAGAGACCAAAGGCAAGAAGTCTAAAGGTAATTATTACAAATCAATATCAAAATCGCAATTTTAATTTAAAAACAGCCTCAAAAAGCCAGTTGAGCAGGAGATCCAAAAGCAAAGTGAGCAAGACCTCCAAAACTAAAAGTAAAGGCCGGGCAACCGAAACAAGTCAAAATGAAAGTGAAGATGAAGGCGAAGAAAGTGAAGAGGGCACGACTCTTCAGGAAAAGAGCAAAAACGTGACTCCACTTCCCGATGTCGATGGCAACCAGATTGAAAAGACCAAAATACAAAATGAAATCAAGGCGTTGCAGGCAAAAACAGACGATCAGCTGTTCGAAGAGATTCTTGAGTTTATCGAATGCCACGACCAAGCTGCTTACAGAAAGAAAATCAAAGGCTACCGACTAGCGTTTAACATCAGAGACAAGCAACACCGCATCCCCGAGTCATTAATGAAAAAGGAAGCCAAACAGAGGAGCAAAGAGTCTGCAGAGGAAATCAAGCAGAAAGTGCAGGAGATGAAAGAACGCAGAATCAACGAACTCAGGACTAAAGAGCAAGAAGAAAAGAACAAACAAGAACGAAATAGAGTATTCTTTAAATAAAATGCACGAAAAACTTCGACGAGAGAAGTTCGGCATCGAAGCCGGAGATATCAAAAATACCTATATGGGGATCAAGTCAAAATTAATGTCCGGGTTCAATAGCGTCGGTGGAAGACAACATGCAAAAGTCAACCTCGACGTGCTGCAAAAAATGCACTATACTGATTTTAACCTTGGAGACGATGACGATTTTAGACCCACTGATATAGTTGACGATGACGATTCAGAAGACTCAATACTTGACCAGTTCAAAAGTGAAAATGAAGTAAATATTCCTGCTGAAAAATTAATCATCAGCAAAAACGATGAAAATCAATATGATGAAAAAGTAACACATATCAAGCATCAGATTATTAATAACAAAAATAAGACTCCGAAGAGATACAAAGACAATATGAATAAAACTAAGCAAGATGATCTTGTAAAAGGAGGAAAGACGATGCTCGAACAATATCGAACAGGTCGAAACATGAGTAACGTTGCTTCAAAGTAACAACCTGCAGCAGTCATATCAGGCGTATCCGGCTCCAGGGACGCACATGAGGCAAAATAACTCTTTATCGAAGATCGCTCAGTCAATGGATACAAACGCGATGAAGTTGAAGCCGAACAACTCGATGTTAAGCCCAAACTTCCAGCACAATGTGTCCAATATTGTGACGATGAAGGCGGCCGACAGCAAGAAGAAATACCTATCCGATGTGAAGCCAAGGAGGGCGTCGATCATTGGCAACTCCAAAGCTAATGAGAAGTACTTGTCGAATAGCAGAAACCAAGGCAAAATTGGAACAATTAAAAACATCGCCAATTACAAAGGGGAAGCAAATAAGATGCGAACAGAGCAAGGCATTTTGAAAATGGTCGATAAACAGATCAGCAAAGGTCTCAAAGCAGCTAAAAAATAACTCCACACTACCTCAACCATCACTCAC
>JAGYYL010000037.1:0-10739 GCA_021440025.1 Euplotes parawoodruffi | reverse complement strand
GTGAGTGATGGTTGAGGTAGTGTGGAGCGGCGTTTTAAAGTAAACCAAATGAATAATTTTATTTATACAAGCGTCGTTTAAATATGCTTGAAGGCCTTGCATCATACATCCTCAATAAGATTTTGGGAGACTTCATCGACGGCATTGAAGCAAACCAGTTGAATATCAGTTTGTTGACTGGAGACGTAGAGCTGTTCAACCTCTCGATCAAGCCGGACATCTTAGAAAACATGCCGCTGCCGTTCAAACTCAAATACGGCAAAGTCGGACGAATATTCTTAGACTTACCTGTGACCGGCTTTTTCTTCAGCTACCCGATCAAAATCGAGCTCAGCGAGATCTTCGTGCTCGTCGAGCCCAAAGCCGTTAAGGAATGGAAAGAAGACGTCATCAAAGAAGCTTTTCTCAAAGCCACGCAATCGAGCTTAGAAGACCTTGAAGAGTACTTCAAGTCGAGGATGGCAGCACAAGGCTCTGACTCTGCAATCGTCAACGGTATTATCAACAGGGTCGTCGAAAGCCTCGAAATCGAAATCAAAAATATTTACGTACGTTTTGAAGATACCATATCGAATCCTTCAATGACGTACGCGATTGGTGCGAGTATTGAAAGCATCGAGCTTTACAGCTGCAATTACCAATGGCTTCGAGAAAACACATCTGGTGGCGACTACTCGTACAAAACCGCGAAGATTACTAACTTACAAGTGTATTTGAATTACTCAGACAAAAAGACCAGAAATCCAGAAGAAATAAGATTTGAAAAGCTCACAGAAGAAATCGACATCGATGATGTTGTCGACCCGGAGATCAAAAACATCATCAAATCTCGAAATGAAAAAGGCAAGACTCCGAGCCCACAGATCGTCAGGAATAAATAAATTCATGTTGGAAGAAATACGCGGCCGGAGCCATTATAAATACCTCATCGAAGATTTTAGCATCGAAGCGAGAGTTATGTTCAACAAAAATGCTAAAGGCAACAAAGAGCCGAAAATTAACGTCAGCGTGGTCATTGGCGGTAACTTTGTCCAAGACGGCAAGTTCAGCCTTGAGAACGTCGAAGGACGGGGACTGCTAAAACTACAAAAACAGCAAATGACCTGTATCCTTAAGTTCCTCGATTTTTCATCGAACTACACAAAGTTTCAAGCCGGCGTTTTAAAGAGAATTATGGAGAACAAGTTCGACGAGTCCGAGGCATTTCGATATATCGAAGTCTACAAAGAATGGAGGAAGCATGCAGAGAAAAACAAAGAAATCGCAGACAAAATCAAAGAAAAACTTAGTAATTTTTAACCGCTTTCTTGACATCTAACAAATTTCATTCTGACCGAAATTATAGTCGAAATCGAACGAGAATACGCATACGATGCGATCGCAGATGTCAGACAAAAATACGAAAACCTGCTCGAGTTCGAACAGAAGATGAAGCTTGAAAAGAATAAAGTCAATAACGATATTGAAAACTTTAAAGGCGAGAAGTTCGGAGGCTACTTCTCCTCGATTTTCGGAACAAAGACTGATCCTAATGATAAAACTGCTCAAAAACAAGTTCAAAGATATCAAAAGAAGCGAGAGAAAGAATATGATGAAAAGTATGCAAGAGAGCTGGAAGAGTTAAATAAGCTACATACCGACTTAAATCTCGAAATGACGCCGATAGATGAACCAGACTACATCTTACTATGTGCGACAGCGATTATACCGAAACTTAAAATGGTTCTCTTATCTGAAAAATCTAAAATCAACAAAGAAGATCCAATTATGATCGTTAAATTAGACGAGATCAAAGCAAAAATAAAATTTGGTGACTGAATCCAAGGTGCAGAGATATTCATCGGAAAGCTCGAGGTAAAAGACAAAATAGTTCAGAGCAAGACATTTCCGTATTTAACACAGACTGTTTACCCGCCAAATTACAATGCAAAAGAGGCGATTTACATTAACTTCTTACGTAACACAACATTAGACAAAGGACAGATAAAACTGCAATTGAAGTCGAATGCCTACCAATACGTGATCGCCAATTTCAAACTGATCAGTACTGTGCAAGACTTCTTCATGATGAGCGGCGAAGGAGAAGACAGCGTTGACATCTCTTACTATACAGAACAAGCAAAGATAAAAGCGATGGAGTACATCAGCCTTGGAACCGACTACATTGAAACAGTTGCTCAAGAAAACAGCGAGTATCAAGGAATCGAGCTCGATGTCGACCTATTGACGCCAATCATAATGATTCCTGAAGGCATCTCAGAGATCTTTGATATGGAAACAATCGTATTGAACTTAGGCAGGATCAAAGCCTCTAGCGTCGTTAAGCCTTTTGATAAGAAAAAGAACTACAAAGAGGAAACATCGCCTCATGAGATTTACGATGAGTATACGCTAAAGTTCTCAGGCTTGCAGTGCTGAATGATCCGAGAACTGAAAGACTACGTTAACTGGAACACCAATCGCAACACGATTGATATTATAAAGAAGATCACTATTGATATAAACGCAAAACGGTGACATGAACAAGACCACCCGATCTTCGAAGCAACCGAGGTCATATGTAATATCCGAGACATCGAGATCTTCTTTTCTGACTACATCATGGTGAACTTGATGAAGATTCTCGAGAACCTAAGCGAGCTTGACGACACGCACAAAAACATAAAGAAACTCGAAAACGAAGTGATGCAGAATCGAGTCATCGATTCTTTAGAAGCAAGCTACACTGAGAACACTAACTCAGAAATAGTGAAAGACTACTCTGTAGGATATGACAACTCGGACCAAGACGACGAAGATAACGACTCAGACGACGACCAA
This sequence comes from Euplotes parawoodruffi, assembly GCA_021440025.1. Lineage (NCBI taxonomy): Eukaryota > Ciliophora > Spirotrichea > Euplotida > Euplotidae > Euplotes > Euplotes parawoodruffi. Next base: position 7,919 of record JAGYYL010000037.1, on the reverse strand, counting down.
GAAAATGATGAAGAAGACGACGATGAAGAGGATAGCGATAACCAAGACGATAGCAACGAAGAAAACGAAGGCGGAGCTAATGAACACCGAAATCGCCACCAAAATACTGTAAATCATCCAAATACCGCCCGCAGTGATGCTTCTGATAGATTTATGTCCCCTGGACCCAGCGAATTGAACGATGGAGGCTCTGACGATGATGAGGAAGATGACGATAATAATGATGACGGTGACGATGAAGACGAAGATGACGACAGTGATGACGATAATGATGACGATAATGACAACAGCGATGATGATGGTGATGACGATGACGATGTTAACTCTTCACAAGGAGGAAATATCACTGAAAGCGACCCACCATCTATTTCTGAGTTTAAAGACAACTTTGATGACCTTCATGTGATACTAAACAGTAAAACTAAGTTAAAATAAGCACGTTGATGACCAGAAAATTCAAACTCTGAATATTATGAAGAAATCAGACATTAAGTTTAAAGTTGATCACCAGATACTAGTTCGATTCCATAAGATGACGATTAAAATTGGAGAGCTTGATAGTAAATCAGCAACGAATATCAAGACGGTTCCAAACACTTTTGACGGATCTGTAAACCAAATCCCACATACAGACATCCTGAGCTTAGTCGTTGAAGACCTGATCGGAGAAGTGAGAATTGGAAGGGACATGAACCAGCTTAAAACCCCAACAGCGATCGCAATCGATGCTAAAATGTCACGATTGTGAATGACCGACCTCCAAAAGGTTGAAGTACCGAATACTAATAATAAGAAGGCAAGTTTTGCAATATTTAATTATTTCCAGGAAATAAAGAATCTCATTCCGAATGTATTTAGCAAAATGATATCCAACCCAGAGATCGAGGATGACTTGGACCCAGATGAATCTTGTAAGATTATAGCAGTTTTATAGACAATAAAATTACTTATGTTCGGTATTTTATTATATTTTATCATAATTTGGTACTTTAGCATCACCACAAAAAGACATGAGATCTCCAAGAAAATAAACTCAGATCAAATGAAGATGTTGATTTTCAGTTCAAAATAATTATATTTATAATAAACGACCAGATTAAGTGAGAATTCAAATTTAATCATTTAAGAGTTGTCGGTAAGATTATTTACTAATAAGTCTGTAATTTAAATTAATATCATCGAATGAATTTTTAACCTAACATAAACACCTGTATTTCTGCAATTTCTAGCTGAATGCGCTTTTGTTCGCTTTTGTGAACAATGCTTGCTCGGTCTTAACTAATAATTTTAGTAACTCCTCCGACTTTGGAACGACTGACAAAATTCAAGCGGAAGCTCGATCAACTTAACGAAGAAAAAGAAATAAAAGACATGAAGCTCAAACTAGAAGAATTCAGGCTTATGAACGACAAGCTTAAAGTCGTTAGCGGTGAGAACATCGTAAGGGCTACGAATAACAGAGGTAAATCTGTAAACAGAAACAAACTCGAAATGGTTCAGCCGCTTTATAGTGCTTCTAGCGGACAAAATAACAACAAAGAAGAAGAACAGCAAAAGGAACAGCAAGTTAAGATAAAGTCACTTCGAGAATCTTCGCTTCTTGTTGCACTTGGGACTATTGAAAATGTTGAGCTCTGGGTACCAATAAATTCATTAGATGAAAATTCAAGGGTCCTTTCGCTGTCTTTATCGAGTAAAATCAACTACAGAGACGAAAAAGTCACTGTGCACAAGCTCAATGTGCTCACGTCGAGGATCATATCGACAGATATTGAAAATGAACAGCAAGAAGCTCATATTTTAGTCAATAGGTTCCAGATGATAATGATCAACAGGCACTTAAACGAAGTCAAAGGAAAGGAGTCGCAAGAGCAAGTACTGCTCCCCACCAGGCTCAGCTTGATCTATGATAAATCTATCAAGCTCAAAGATCACTCAGACGTACAGAATATTTTAGCTGCAATTGAACCGCTTGATATAAAAGTCGGTATTAGAGAGATTATTAACTTCAAAGACATCGGGTCTGTATTCTCTGATTTGCTCGATAAGATGGACCCAAATATTGTTGATCAAAATGAACACCTAGGAGTCATTGTTCGAAATAACAAGTCTCCGCAAGAGCTTACAACTTCTGAAAATAATAAGTTGCTAATGGCATATCAGAATAAAATGAATAGCTCGGAAAGAGTCAAGATCACGAAGGATACAGTGAAGCAGTTTATCAAAACTAATATTTTTGCAAAGTTAACTTACTTAAATGTGTCTTTAATGGACGATACTGGCTTCAATGAATACCCACTGCTTAACTTGTGCATCTCAAACGTACTTGCTAAAATCGAGCAAGAAGAAGGCCAAGATGATGCAGTCTGATTTCTCCTAAAGAAAATGGGTATTTCAAAATACCCTGTTCTGAAGCTAAACGCCTCTCTAAATCTTGACTCGAATGTTTTCAACCTTGAGACTGCAGCTTACGAACCGTTAATAGAGCCGTATGAGCTTTCTGCGTTTATCAAGCAGAAGTCGAAGGCAAGCCTGATGGAGATAAACCTCAATTCAAGCAAGATGCTGAACCTGAACCTGACTTACGGAATGGCCCTCGCCATCAAGAAGGTCCTGTCTCGTCTTGACCAAGAAGACTGGGAGGACGAGAAAAACGTGATCGTTACAAAAGCCACGCTTAAGGCTGAGCTTTTAATGAAGAAAACACGCAGGAATCTATCAGAAGAAATCAACATAAATCCGACTTCAAATCGAGATAACGAAGATGATGAATACCAAAACGGCTATAAATTTGAGAATAATATCAATATCGACATCAAGGTCACGCTTGAGAACTACAACGAATGGAAGAGCAAGGAGAACCCGATTAAGCTTCCGAAGACGTATGACAAGCTTTCAGTTATCGAGCTGTATACCTCTCAAGATACTGAAGACTTCAGATCTGCGGCACAGCTCAAAGACATTAATAAATACGTGATGAAGTGTGAGAACAAAGGCAACTATATTAATAACGTTGAAGACAAACTGCTAAAAATTGATGTTTACATTGACGGAATGGAACCGATATACAGCGTGCCTATTGAAGTATCTGGCCTCAGGTCGTATGAACTCACGCTTCAAGGTGAGAGTAAATCGCAGTCTAAATAAACGCAAACACCAGTTTTCATTAATCGTCGATGTTCATCAAGACGGAACTAATAAAGTTGTTTCGTTCGAATCACAAGTTATATTTACGAACAGGACTGAGTTTGATATCAATATCGCTCACGTGTTTTCGAAAGGTATCAAAAATCTGAAAGATGAGCTAAGCTCTGAAGAAATTACCGAGTGCTATCGTAACGCAATGAAAAACAATGAATTAATCAATTCACTTGAAGCATCAATTTTTGAGACTAATATTTTCGAAAAACTCTCTGCAAACGAAGAATTCAGAATTCCGTTAATTTGGTTCCTCGAAGAAGTATCAATTTATTACGAGTGATCAATAGATGGCCAAATGAGATACAGGAAACTCCTTCCTGACTTAAAGAAGACATTCTTGTCGAAGAAATCAAATGATAAGTTATACAAGCAGCTACCTAAATACCATTTGCTACAGAAATAAAGGGTCCGAGAACATATTTTTCGCGCTGGACGTATCGGTGAACAAATGCAAGCCAACGACGCTAAACCGTCCGCCTCAGTACAATTGCGTGTTGAAGCCTCCGATTTGAATCAACAATATGCTGTTCAACACGTTGCTGATAAAGCACGAGATCAGCCGTGAGATAGTTCACCAAATAAAAACGAAGGACTATGCCTACATGTACGAAGGCTATTCTGATATCATCTCCAGCATCAACAAGGCTAAAAGTGGGTGTTGAGGAGGCAAGAAAGGCAAGGTTGAATATGACGATGTCCTCGATATCAACAAATACATCTTCGAGTTTGAAGATGATGACGGTATAGTTTACGAGTCTGAACCGATTGAAATTACATCGAAGACCTTTAGCGCCAAGTTCATCTTGAATGACATCCGTTCTGTTAAGAGTGACGATTCAGTCGATAACTGCACTTATATTAACTTCGACCTCAACCAGCAGAATATCTTTATCTATTCTCCTTTTGTAATCATCAACAAGACGATTTTGACTATATTCTTTGGTGAGAAAGGAATGAAGGACGAGAGGATCATCTGTGTTTCTCCAAATCAAGACGAATTTTTTAACCCGCTATCAAGGGAAAAGCAAAAGTTCTCGATTAAAATTGATAACTACGAGTGGTCTGAACCCTTTAACATCACGACTGTTGGTATCACAGGCCAAGTCAGCCTCAAGCGGTCTACAAATCAAACAGCGAGTAAAAATATAGAAGAAGAGCAGCAACTCAAACAGTACAACTCGAACAACCTAAACTTCGGAGTCGTGATATCGGTATGAAGCAACCCTTATAGCCGGACAAAGGCGATTTCGATAGTTCCAAGATACGTGATTGTTAACAATACAAAGCAGCCGATAATCATAGCTCAGGACCACAAAAAGGCCTCGAACCAAATCAGGATTGCTTCAAACGACAGAAAGACGTACCATTTTGAAATCAAAGGATCTAAAAATAACTTTGTCAAAATCAGGGAATGAGGGGACTCAGAATACAATGTGAACAAGCTGACTCCTTATAATGACATTCCTCCTGAAAACTGGAGCTCAAAATTCTCGATTGAAGATATCGAAGACTTCCAGGTCTCCTTTTCAGCGACAAATCGAACAGATGAAGAAAATATCATCGAAGAAGAGTCTGATATAGTCATCGATGAGGAAGTCAGGTGGAATGAGCCTTCTTACATCAACGAAATGCGGAGGTTTGTCAGAGTTATTATTGCGTCAGAAGATGAAGCGACTATCTTTATCATGCTGTGAGACCCGAACATGCCCGAGTACAGAATCAACAATCTCACAGATAAGGAAATCACCGTGCATCAAGAAGGCATGAAGGAAAACAGAGTGACGAGGACTGTAAAGCCAGCACTTGTAGTAGTCAAACCAAACGGCGATAAAATCTACAACTCAATTCCAATTCCGTTTGCCTGGGACGACCAAACAATCGATAGTAAACGTATTGTGGTTATGTGAGGAGACAGTAGGATGAAGTATGACCTAGACGAAATCGGCAAAAAGAAGAAGTTTTATATAGGCAAAGAAAAGTTCCTTGTAAATGTCATCTCGACAGGCTACTTTAGAGAACTCCAGATCACAACCCCTGTTGACAAGAAGGATCAAAAATAAAGATGCACATCTTATGTTCAGCGGATTTGCAACTGGCTCTAATAAAAGAGACAATGGAATCAAGCTTAACATCGATCTCAAAGGACTTGGAGTGTCTATCGTCGATAAGGAACCGAAAGAACTGATGTACCTGTCGATATTTAGAATACACGTTGAAGGTATAAGAGATGTCAAAAAGCAGCAGTTTGGCGTGACAGAAACTGAAAATGAATATAAGCTTAAGATATACCACGTGCAAATCGACAACATGACCTCGATTGAGAATCCTTTGTTGCTTTCGCCCTATGAAGTCATCGACAAAAAGAAAATATACGAAGATAAGGACTATGTCCCGTTCATTCAGGTTGCCGCTACGTTTTCCACAAGTGAGTATGGTATTGTATCGAAGAAGAAATTCGACGCTCTCCAGCTGATGATACAAAAATTCAAAATTGAAATTGAAACTGGAACTGTCATGATTATTGTCAACAACATCACAGAGATAGCTGACCTTTTTACCGACTCAAAGACCGAATATGCTTCAGCACAAGCTAAGAAGATAAAAGAAAATAATCAAAGAAGCTTTGACGAAAACCAAGACAAGCACATGTCGAACTCTGAAATAAAAGTGACTGACATACGGCTGAATGAAGAATCTTATTTGCCTTCATCTCGAAGAGTCGAGGAATTTAAGAAGAAGGCGATATGTCCAGAGCTAGATACAGCTTCTCCGATTCCTCCAGACTTGTCGAGCATCAACACCGACAAGCTCTTCTTCAAAATGATTCACCTCGGAGCGATAAGGATAGACATCACGTTGAAGTTTGAAAAGAAGTCGTTGAACTTTGACGTGTCTCAAGGATTCGGAGCGTTGACGCTGCTTTACACGCTATTCACGAGTATTGCAAATATGTCTGACGCGCCTCTGTCATTTAGAGAAATGATGCTGACTGATGTGTTCCAGTCCCAGTCGAGCTTAATCAGCATGATCATCAAGAATATTGTGAGACAGGCGATATTCCAGTTTTACAAGCTCATCGGCTCTTCTGATTTACTTGGTAACCCTGTTGGCTTTGTCAGCAAGCTCGGGTCTGGCGTCTTCGAGCTTTTCAATGAACCGAGAAAAGGACTCCTTAAAGGACCGAAGGAATTCGTTGGGGGAATCGGCAAAGGAGTCACTTCGTTAATGACTAATGTTGTCTCTGCGAGTTTTGGCTCAGCGTCGAAGATTACTGGCTCTTTCTACACTATGTTTAAGTCTATGTCTGGTCAACCTGTCCGCCATCACAAATAAAATCGATAATGTCTGTGAAGGATGCGTTGATGGAGTCGTTGATGGTACTAAAGAAATATACTGGGGCGTCACTGGTATAGTCACCCAACCGATTTATGGAATTCAAAAAGAAGGCGCTTTAGGGCTTGTCAAAGGAGTGGGCAAAGGCATCTGAGGACTTGCTATATGTCCCGTGACTGGAACTCTAAGATGAGTCACTTGAATTAGTGAAGGTATCTCAAGTACTGCTGTCAATATAAAACGTGGCAAAGTTGCAAAACTCGGACGTTTTAGAGATCCGAGATTTATTAATGCAAGATGAATACTTGAGCCTTATAATGAAGATTTCTCCAGAGCTGCGCAGATTACCTTTACATCTTTAAAAGGGTTATATTTAAAACAGGACATTAGATATGTTCAAAATTTTGCTATATACAACGGGAATAAGCAGACTAACAAAAGCCTAACATTAATAATCACCGAAAAAAGACTGTTGATCTCGAAGCATTCGAAATACTACAACTTTTCTATAAAACTGAATCGAATAAAAAGCATAGAAGTATATAAAGGAGGGCAAGATGAAAAGACAGCGGAGCCACTTTATCACATTTACTTCTACGGGGAGAACAATTACAACTACAAAGTGATAACAAAGATGTATTCAGTAGCAGATAAAACATACTCTGCGATTAAAAAGGAGCAGAGTATGATGATCTAGCCACATATTTAACATTCATGAGTAACACATGCAGCTAATTTAAACCTCTTCATCACATGTGTGTTGTTAGTTAATACCATTGCTAGTTCGTTATCCGTAAATGAAGACTAGTTGTCTCAAATATTCATTTAATCTTCCCTATTTTCCTGCTTACATCTCAGATGTGTATAATTTAAAATAAAATTGAAATTATTTTAATAATGTCTTCATCAAGCTCATATGCGTTCAAGTTTGCGAATAAAGACGTATCATACAGCGAGGAGGCATCTGGTGACAGGTTTGCGCATTTTCTAAGCTTGCAGCCAGATGACAGGCAACAGCGAGGTGAGCCGTTGTCAAGTAACGAAAGAGGTGAGTCTTTGCTATCTAATTTGCTGCCTAAGCTTTTGCACTTACTTTCTTCACCACTGCCTTCGCTGTCGACAACCCCGGCCTTTTGTATCATGCTCTTGGTGTATAGAAAGCAGCGGCAGGATGAAAATGCTGAACTCGTCGCTGAAAGCCTCTGAGTCGATGGAAAAGTCAGGAAAGTTCGATGCCATGATACAGTCGCTGAACGTGGCATCGATATCGAAGGGAAAACAAGGCCAGACTGATGATGACTACGAAGACGACTTTGAAGAGGGTAACAACCAGCTACGGGAGGCCGAAGTTAGCTGTAATGATGCAAGCGCCTTTTATCAAGATG
>JAGYYL010000036.1:0-10749 GCA_021440025.1 Euplotes parawoodruffi | reverse complement strand
GTGAGTGATGGTTGAGGTAGTGTGGAGCGGGATTTGGTGACCCAGTATCATCCCAACTGCCCTTAAAAACAAGCTGTTGGTAGCCACATATAAATGGAATTAAGAAGAGTCAGTGTAATGAATTAAAGCAAATTATAGGCAAACGCTTGACTTTAAATTCTTGCTTTTGAAACCATTTACGTAGACTCCTTTGCGAATGTAGCTGTCTTTGTGGTTCTTGAACGTATCCTGAGCTAAAGACGCTGGCAGCTCGGAAATGCTCGGGCTTCCTAAGTGGAAGTGCGACTTTTCTATGCAAATTAATATTTAAATTACTCAAAGACGTAAATCCATCCTGCTTAACTCCGCTCTCGATTCTGCTTATGAAGTTAGTGTGGTTGATGTCAGGAAGGGAAACCATTGAAGTCGCAGCGATTGATTTGTAACCGTCTTTTGACTGCTTTTTACTACCAACGATTAAATCATTATGGTCTTTCACGCTTTTGTTCAGCGGCTGGACGAAGAATTTCAGTCCTTTTGAGTTGTCTGCTGTTGGCTGAACAACTGCCTTCATTTTTAGCACTCCTAATTGATTGGGAATGCTTAGCGGTACTGATGATGTACTGCTGCTTCTCTTTATTATGTTCACTTTATTTACTTCGTCTATTTTTAGTCTCAAACTCTTACTAGTATTATTTGCAGTGTACTCGACATCATTAGTCGATCAAAAGTCTGATTTGTGTGAGCCAAGAACAAAATGATGATTTCTCATATTTTTCTTAAGCTTTTCATTCTGAACGTTAAAAGGCAAACCAGTGGTATTTGTGTTGTCCTTGATCTGATGAGAGCTCAGCAGCTCCATGTTAGTTGTGTTATAGGTACTTGGGCCGTTCCAAAGCTAAAGTGCTTTTTGTTGATTTCATCTTTGAGTTCTTGGGACAGCAATAGCTTATCCTGCCTGATAAACATTACAAATTTGACTTACTCGCTGCCTGAAGTAAACTGAGCTAAGTTTTTATTATTTCGGAGCGGGGATTTCTTCATTTCTGCTCGACATTATCCAGTGAGTCTTGACCCCACGGTCAAAGTTAATCTTGAGGTTTGCAATCGAAGCTGCCTTAATCGATAGCAGATTGCTTTTATCAACTATTTTGTAATCATCTTTGCTTGATAACGGCATTTTAGCTATTAAGTGTTATTTAGCAAGTGATTTAAAAAGTATCCACTTACCTCCGCTTTTATTAAAAACTCTTTGAGTATACTGAAACTGAGATTTATCAAGTCCTTTGACACTATTCTGTCTTTGACTGTTTAGCCCTTTGCCTCCACACTACCTCAACCATCACTCACGACTATCCGAATAACAACTGATATAGCTTGTTTAGCTGCTTTGTCATCACAGCTGATCGGTTTCCAAAACCCCAAAACCCCAAAACCCCAAAACCCCAAAACCCCAGCAAAATTATACAGATTGAACTGAAATTATTACTGAATACCGACAAGAATATCCACTACTGGTTGAAGTAGCACGGAAACCACGTTTGGTCGTCGCTTTCGATCTTCGAAAGAACGTAGTCTTCGAAATCCGTCAACATGTCCTTTTCCTTCTTTGCCTTTGTGAGTAAAAAATGAATGAAGAAGATGTAATTCCATTTGTTGTGCTTTCCGCCCACGTGGTTATCAAAGCCGAGATTATGCTCGTATTTTTCGATTTTCTTCCTCGATTTGCCGCATATAAAACAACTGCTTTGCTCGTCGTCTTTAAGTTCTTTATCTCTGTCTCTGATTTGTCCAAAGGTGTCGACTACAATACCGGTGAAGATTCCGCTCATGAAGACAACAATAATAAGATTGCCTAAGTTGTCGAATATAATCCGGCCGTATCGAATATCAACAGTGTTGTCGGTGTTTGCACTATACGCGATTTTAAGATACTCGCCGATTCCGCTGCCTGCTTTTGGAAACCGATCAGCTGTGATGACAAAGCAGCTAAACAAGCTATATCAGTTGTTATTCGGATAGTCGGTGGACAGATAGTAAAACGCATATACTGTGAATGCATATATCCCCGTGTATATCAATACCTGCAGTATTGCAAGCTTGCCCACAGACATTACGATTGCTCTCCAGAAGTTTGAAAACACTCCGAGCTTAAATATCAGCATTATCATGATGTAAGCAAATAGCAGGCCGTTTTGCGTAAATCCAAATATCGCAAGGAATATCACGACAAGCTCGAATACCAAATCGCCTTTGCTGAGCGAGTAAAGTAACAGACCAGGGTATGAAGGGACTGCAGAGAAGTTGTTGTCCATCAAATCGTCACTTTTGATCTTCAGCTTTACGATGTTCGTGAATAACTTGAGTGAATTATAAACTCATTTTATGAAGAGCAGTGAAGAACACACCAAAACGATTACTTTTAAAGATAGGTAAATACTAGTTAACTCGCTATCTGAAATATCGTAGCTTTGCACTGTGATCGAGTCCGTTGCATCCGGATGCCTGAATGTAATCAAAAGCAGAACATTTATCGCTCATACAGTCCAAGCACGAAAAGTTGATAATATGTGAAAAACAGTTTTTAAAATCAAGCTGATGTTATACTTCTTGATTCCGAGATCTTGTTCAACTTTAAGCAGCGAAATAATCGCCATTGAATACTTCATAAGACTGTCGCATTTTGACATTGCATCAGAAATATCAAGTTTCTCTTTAAATGCAGTTTTGATGTCTTCTGGGATTTCAAAGCACCGAAGAAGATTGGGAAACTGAACAGTAAGTAATTGACCATCTTTGAGTATTTCAATTTGTGTACTGTTTCTTTGATAAAATTCAACGATTTCATTCAGCATCCCAACATCTCGATTTGTTATTTCCTCTTTTGTTTCATCGATTTTCTCAACGAGGTTATTTAAATCGTCGTTTGATGGAGCCTCGTAAGGATTCGTGTCAATTTTAAAGAATAGTTTGCTAAAAGCCCACAAAAATAAGTTCTTTAATTCTCTTTTGAAGCTAAAAGCGAGGACAACCTCATCAAAGTCACCTTCATGGCCAAGTAAAAAAGCCGGTATTGACATTTTGACTTGTATCAAGCACATTTTTGATATAAAGCAGACCGAAGCTACTCTCTGGTATCATAGAGTTAGAGTCTCGAATGCTGTTGTCTCTGCAGCTCTTGTACTTAATAGCTTTTTGTAGCATCTCGCTCTTCATGAAAAACTCAAGGCTGTCAAAGCCAAAGTGAGACTGCGATGTGTGCAGTTGGTGCTGCCATATGAAATTCTTTGCAAAAAGACCAGATCTCATCAGCTCTTTCACCTGGTTGAAGACAGGCGAGTTTTGGTCATTTCCTACTAACATGTGGTGGAGTATCTGCAGTATTCTGTGTCTTATTAGTTCGAGGTAAAATTTATTCGATGGCTGGACGTCTGACTGCGTGAGGTAAGCTAAAGAATTCTATAACAGTAATATTTATTAAACTTACTATCTGGTTGTTATCCATACTCTTGATTAGATCATTTTTTGCTTTTAATACGTCAAAAGAATCATCAACATTATTAACGTTTAGCGGACGGGTTTTAAGAATGTACTTTGCAGTCTTTACAAAGTAATTGCTTACTAGCACATATTGATTTTCAATGTCTGGTCCTTGGATGAACTCAAGCAAGACGTCGAGAGCAGTTAAAAACATGTAGCACATTGAGCTGTCTTGTAAAAAGCTCATCATTGACTCCACGTAGTTATTTTATAACCACTATCGTTCATTCGAGGTCTGATGTGTTTTTGAGTTCTCTCATGACGCTATTTAATCTCTCTGCTGTTGTTGATTAGGCTCTTGACAAATATCATACAGTGCAGCTCAGGATTTGTCCTGGCAACATAGCACTTGAGCTTCGATCTTTTGATTAGCCTATTCGCTTTACTTCGAGGCAGCTTTCTTGTAAATATCAAGTTAAGAATCTCAGCCTTGATTTGCAAATATCGGTTGATTTTGTTTAGTAAAAACTTTGCATTTAGTCGATGGCCAAGCAATGCTAGTAAGTATTCCTGTGTTTGTTCCCGTTCAAGCACAAGCATGCAGCTGAGTATCTTGAGACAAGAACAAAATATGTTTTTAGCATATTTTGAATGAATGTCTTCAGACATAACTTTGAATATTACACTCGTGCTTCGATAAGATCCGTAGCTTTTAATCGCAAACTTGCTTTCTTGATCATTTAAATCTCTGTTGCAAACTGATTTCACGCCTCATGAGTAAAAATAAAGTAGTGAGTCGCAAATCGATAGATTCGTGCTGTTTTTGTCTCATTTATTAATGAAGTCAAAGCTCATTCTGATAAACCTATCAACAATGGTTTTTATTTCAATCATCTTTTCCTTTTGACTTTCAGTAGTATTTGGATATCCTGCTGCACTGCTCATTTTTAACTGGTTATGATACTGAAATTTTCCGAGGTACAGGTCTTTTAAAAATACATGAAGCTTTAAATTTTCTTTCATGCAAATTTTGCGATTTTCAGGTAATTTTATTATCTGAGCGATCAAATTTGGAATCTCGCTGTCGCCATATTTATCAATAACAAAAGTCGTCTTGCGGTTATCGAAAGGCTTAAATTTAAGCATGTTTTTCCATACAATATGAGACTTGTCGCATTCGTACAGATCAATGTCAGCATCGTCGAACCTTAGGATCTCTGCAACCAGATGTGGGAACTCACTGATACTTCTGTGGACTTTGCAGTAAAACTCGAACAGATCGAGGTTGTAAAACAGCATTTGCTTGACTTCTGGGCTTCTCTTTAGCATCATCGAAAGCAAGTCTCATACTTTACTGAGGACTTTGTTCAAAAACGAAAATCTGCTATTATCGAGAGATCTCAAGTTCTTGATGTTGTACTCGTCGCTTGACGAGTTCTTGTTTTTGATTTTATTTACGATTGCTGACTTGAAAAGCTTCAAAAAGCCTATTAAGTACTCGTGAAAGTTCAAGCAAGATAATGCATCCAGCGCAAAAGAACTGAGCTGGATAATATTACGGTTATACAAGCTATTTTTCGGGTACTTAGCCAGCTCTTTTAAGTAGCTGTCAATACTATGTCATTTTTTCTCAAAGCTATCTTTTTCTTGATTGTCTAATGACGCCTGCTTGTTTAGCAGCTGAATCACATCTTGAGCTTCGATTATAAATGACTTCGTATTCTGCTCGATCGCATGGTACAAGTTCTGCTGAGTTTCGTTCGTGATGTAGACTGAGGTCTCAAGGAACCGGAAGGTATCTGAGCACTTTAAGAAATGTCTTCGAATGAGCATCAAAATTTGCGACTGAATCGGTATATCAAACCTCTGGTTGTAAAACTCTTTGAATAAACTTATCACTAATCCCTTTTCAGTATAGACAACTGAAGAGTTTAGCTCAGTGATGTGCTTTAAAATCTGTTTTGAATAGTTCTCTAAGTCGTTACTTATCAACATCTGAATATATATGATCGAATTCATCATTTATTGCTGATTTTGAGTTAATATCCCAATAGTTCGAATGTTGGTGTTTTGCCATTGAGACTTTCTCGTTTTTATTATTTTCAGCCTGATTTGCACTTCCCGAGTAGATTTTATTTTTAACTACATCAATTACAGTTTCTTGTCTGAGGTCAAGTATCACATGAAACAAGGAGATAAGCGAGCTCACGATATTGCGGTGATTGAGGACATCATTCTTATGCTTTGTCCTTAGCACTCTGTAAAATATTCTTTTTATCTCTGAGTCCCTCTTCCTGGGCTTATCCTGCTTATTATAAATGTACTGGTGCTTTAAGGTTTCGATGCTGCGTTGAATCGGATTTGATTCTGAGCTTTCTGGGAATATAGGCTCGTTGATGTAGTACTCATCGAGCCATGCAGCTTGACTCTTTTCAACTTTCTGCACTTTGCTTGCCAGCTGATTGAAGTAATTAATGAAGTGTATGTACGTGCTTTCAACAATCTCCTTTGTATTTATTCGATCGAATCTTCATTGTAAGATGTACTTAATGAGCTTTATGTATTCGATAATGCAGTCTGGATCTGAGATTAAGCTTAGGTCCCTTAAGTTCGAGATAATATTGTATGAACAGTTTTCAGTTTGAGCTCTCATATGCTTCCCTCTAAACAGCAAAATTAAAATCGGTGCTTTTGAACAGCTTACTTTTGATACTCCTGTTGTTCATTGCTCTGCCTTGATTTTGTGTCTGCTTTGCTTGATATGTCGAAGGCTTTAGCATGAACGAATTGGAAACTATGATACTTGCTGATGAAGATTGAAATGTACAACTTGATGTTGAACTTGAGAGCCACCTCGCTGTGAGAATCACTTGTTATATATTTTTGTACTGAACTTATGTTATACTCGTACATTGTTTTTAGCTTCTTCTGGACATTTCTGTTCCCGAGGTTTAGGATAGATGAAAGTAAAAGCCAGTAATAAAGCCTATCTTTTTGAACATCATTCATACTTTCAACTTCAAGCTGTTCAGTGTCCATGAAATCATCGATTAGCTCTCGGAGCTTAAATGATTCACTGAGCAATTTATTTATACTTTTGGTTATTTTCTGATTTCTCAATAAGCTCACTAAATACCTGATTTTGGATGTGAAATATTGGGATTCCTTCAACCTTTCACAGCTCTGCAAGTTGGTTGTATAAACTTGAGTCGAACTTCTTATCAAAATTGACTTGTCATTCGAGTATCTGCTCAGTGTAGTCTTTTATGATCACCTCGAAGAATTCATAATGAGGGATTTGGTTGAAAAGCACTAAAGAGCTGAGTTCTTTTTTGTTTTCATGCAAAAATGACGTCCGCATGATTTCCTTTACTAATTCCAGGTCTGACATCAGCTCCTTTGCATATTTGTGGTTTTGCTTACTCAATACGATAGAAATATTATTTATATGGCTTTTGACTCATTTGTGAATCAAACTTAGTAATTTTCTCTTAAACTCGCTGCTTTTATTCTCTGCATCGAGCAACTTCAGGATATCGTTAAGTAGACCTGAGAGGCCAAAGGTCGTTTGGCGATCAGGAACGATATCACCGACGTAGTAGTTTTTATTCGATCACTTGATATTTTGCAAAAAATCTTCAGCATTTTTCAAATAGCTGACCTTTGTTGTTTCCATCTGATTCTCGTCATCAAAGTCATAGTACTCTTGTTCTTGAACGACGGCTGAGATGTTGTTTTTGAGCTCGTTGAAGTAACAGATTTCCTCATCCTCCTGATCGCTGAGTGGAATAAAGCTAAATGTATGGCAGTCGTTGACGATCACTTGAATGTGGTTGTTTTCTTCTAACGGAATTAAAATATTGAAAACGACGTTGTTTTCAAGGCAGTTTATATTTGGAGTCAGCGAGTTAATCGACTTTAAAATAAATGTCTTGTCGTACTCATCAATTATTTCGTCTTCTTCCTTGACTTTGAACTTATCTTCACTTCAGTAATTTTTAATGTTGTACTGGTTGTAATGGGTCGCCCCGGTTTCGAAGATAAATATTGAGTTAATGTCCAGACAGTTTAAATTCGCCTTTGCTGATTCTGTATACCCACTTCTTTGATTGTAAACGAGTACTTCCTGAATACCGAATTTATTTCGATCGCTGATGTGCTTATTTTCTAGCAGAAGACGTCCCATTTTAACTTTGAGCTTCTTATGAGGATCATTCTTGTCTTCTTCGGCGTTAAGTTGGACAACGTCAATCTTAAATCTGCATTTTTCATCAAATGAGTTCAGTATTGGCTTATGGTATTTTACAGGTTCTGTAATTTCATTTAAATTTGGTACTGATTCCTGGATTTTTCAAATATACAAAGGCTTCATAGTTCCAAATGCAGCAATATGGACAATATCAGTAGTCTTAATCCATCTTTCGGAAATATCGTTGGTGATGAAAGCAGACTCAATTCTAAACTGGCTGTTTTTAGTTGGATATCTCCTCAGCTTTAGCTCGAGAATTCTATCGTCATCTTTTGATTCAACAAAAGTGAGAAAGGAGTTGGATATCTCGTCATAAAGCTGGAATGGCTCATCATACTTAATGTTGTCTCCGAAGACATTGTTGAAATGCTGGAGGTTATCGGCTGTTTCAGATTTGAATGTACCATAGTCGAGTTCTTCTCTTCTGCTAAGTTTTTCAAACATATCAAAGTGAACTATAGATGGAATCAATTTTAAGACTAATAGGCTATTCGCACCATCTTGCGGAATGCTCATAAACCTGAACTCATTTTCGTAATAACTATTAATGCTAATTTGAGTCTTATAGTTCTTCGATGAGTACTCAACAAGTCGGATAACAGAGCCAAATTTTAAAAAGTCCAAAATCAACGATTCTTCACCAAATGTAAAATAAGGTTTTTCTTCATTGAATGAATGCTCAGAATGAGTGACTTTTGGTCTTAAAGCAAAAACAACTTTGTCTTCTGTTTCAACGCTTTTATCTTTGACGTTTGCCCGGAGACAAGCACTAACTTTATTTATCTTGCATTTCAGGGACGAATGAAGTTGCCTTGTCTGAGGTTTCTACCTTTTCAGGTTCTTTATTTACAAAAATCACATTTTTGTAGCCTTGGTTCGTAATGAACTCGGATTCTTGATTTTCTACCATGATATTTGGACCATTTTCGACCCCTCGAGCTTGACTACCAATTTTTGCAGTTTGGTCTCTATCAATGGTTAAGTTCATGTTTAGGAAAATGCTGTGAGGATTTGATGATTGCCTTTTATATACAGCGTTTGCATTTTCTTTATTCTTTTGCCTTCTTCACTTGTGAGGATGATGCACTACTTCTTTACTTATTAGATAAGTCAAAAGAATGCTTTCTATTTAGTCTTGCTGACATATCACGTGTTAATAAATTTGATTTGTCTCGATTATTATTTCGATTTAGGAAGTTTTTGCATTTTGTATACTTTCTTAACATCTCAGCATCATCGATCTTTGACAATTGACTTTACTTTAGATCAAAATCCATCATCTCATTTGCATTTTCCGACGCATTTGGTACATTTCTTATCTAGAATGGGGTTATATTTGGTCTTACTTTTGGTCTGTTTATATTGAGCGTTAGTATGTAGATAGCATTGTTCAGTGCACTGAATACTATTTGTAAGCCTAATTCCATTTATATTAACATATATCTTGTCGTCTTCAAAATAAACGTTTTTGTCATAGTCGATATTATCATTTTGTTGTTCTTTATTTTCGTGTTCTTCGTCATCACTTTGTTCGTCTTCAACTTCTTCATCTTCATGTTCTTGATCATCTTTTTGTTCTTGGTCATCGCTGCCTCCTTCATGAGCAAGTTCTTTATATTCTTTGGTCTCTTCGCGGATTGGGGTTTCTTTTACTTCCATCTTGCCGAGGGTTTTTAAAACCTGAGAATTGCGATTATCAATAGAATCCAAAGTTTGAAATTTCTCGTCTTTGATCACAGAATTGAGGATATTGACTTGCCTTTAAAAATTAGTTTTTCACTTACCATTGAATTAGTTCCTCATCGTCGTATTTGCTGTCTGAGAGGTAGCTGTCGACGTCTGAGCTTTCACTGGTATCGAGCACCACGTTCTCCTGATTAGTGATGTAAACGTCAGGCTATTTGGAGAATATTTAGCTGCTGAGAAATTAATGTTACTTTAGTAATCTCACGCTTAGGCCTGTAGCCAAGTGAACTTGACTTAAGGCTTCTGTTACACTGGCTGCTTAGGACTTCTTTGTCTTTTTGAGCTTTGATAATCTGCTCCATCATCATGTGGTCTTCCATACTTAACTGGGAGTTGTACACTGCCTTGCTGACTAAATCCATTTTACATATTGCCTGAGAGACAGGTGGATTATGGGGTTTAAGATAAAGGGCTTTTAGTTCAAAACTAAAAGTGCCGAAAGACACCGGTTGAAATAATCTAGCTGATTTATCAGGCTGTGGAGGTAGAACAATCGTGAAATTCAAGTTTAGATTTGTGATTAAACAAATTGATTTAAGCTTACATTCTTTTATATCATCTCTCATTTCACTTAGATTATTATTTCTTTGGAAATGATGTCTCGTCAAGCTGAATGCTAATATCTTTATTTGCTAAAGAGAGATTAATATGATGGAAAGAGGGAGTTTTATTTAAAATTTTATTTTAGTTTTAAATTTAAGTTAACAACCATATTTTATTGAATATAGTTTTTTGAGACACCTGGCAAGAATAAAAATCATGAATCTATAGTGATTGTAAAAATCTCCCAGCTTATTTTCGTTGATAAAATGCTTAATGAATATCAAAATATTATTATTCAGATTCTTTGATGATATTCACCTAAAAATGATCATTTCAAAATTAAAATCACCGAAATATTGCAAATATCTTGTCTTCTAAAAAATGCAATTTTCGGTGAATTTGATATTTTTAGATTTTGTATCAAATTTTTTAAAAGAAGCACAATTTTTTCTAATAATCCCTCTATTTCACCTAATTAAGCTCGACTAACAATATATAAAATATAAAACAAAGCAGGACACCAAAATTATATTTCAAAAAATACCTTAAAAATCATATTTTTTACCAAAATTAAACTTCTCACAAATCGAATTCCGCTGATAATTAAAAACAATTCCAAATACAACCTCAATTATCACTTAATCAATCCCGCTCTTAACCATCTGAAAATAATCGAAACAATAACAAAACACTGCATCACCAAAACCAATATCACCACCCGAACCCTCCACACTACCTCAACCATCACTCAC
>JAGYYL010000035.1:0-10918 GCA_021440025.1 Euplotes parawoodruffi | reverse complement strand
GTGAGTGATGGTTGAGGTAGTGTGGAGTCCTGGGGGCCAGGGTGACAAGGTTGAGCAGCGCATGGATATTGCCGTCCTGTTCCGCCAGCGCGGCGCGATAGCGGTCGCGCGCGGCATCGCGGTCGCCGGCGGCGGAATGGATCACGCCGATATTGGCCAGGATCATGCTGCGTTCGCCGGCGCTGTGAGCCAGTTTGAGCGCCTGTTCATGGGCGCCGAGCGCCACGTCGGTGCGGCCCATGTCGCGGAGCACCTGACCCAGCTGATCGAGCGCGCGGCTGTTGTTCGGATCACGCCCCAGCGTCTGCGTCAGCGCATTGTAGGCGCCTGGATTGTCGCCGGTGCGCTAATGGCAATTGGCCAGCATCAGCCAGTTGGCGATCGTGTCCGGAGCCAGGCGGGTTGCCATTTCGAGGCATTCCTGCGCCTCCTTCAGGCGGAGCATCTCGATCAGCGTACCCCCGCAGCGCTGCCACAGATCCGCATCGGCGGCGTCTTCCTCGAGCCGGGCGCGATAGATGGCCAGGGCCTCTTCGGGCCGGTCGAGCATGCGCAGGCAGGCGGCGCGGAATTCGCGGGCGGGTTTATCGGTCGGGTCCTCGTCGAGGACCAGGTCGACGGCGGCCAGCGCGTCGTCAAAGCGGCGCTTGTGATAGAGGCCGTGCAGGTATTGCAGGCGATCGGCGGTTCGGGCGGTGTTTCGGGCGGTATCCGGGCCGGTGGCCGGATCGGTGGCGGCAGCCGCCTTGTCGAGAGCGGCGAGGCCGGACTGGGCTTTCCGGTTGCCGGGAAATTTCGACAGGATCGCGTGGTAGATGTCGCGCGCCGCATCGCTGTCGCCGCGCCTTGCGGCGGATTTCGCATCGCTCAATTGCCGGGCAACCGATTTCCCCGCAGCCGGCTTTGCCCGACCCGTCTTTCCCGCAGCCGACGTTCCCGCAGACGACGCTTCCCCATTCGGTTTTTCCGCAGTTGCTTTGCCTGGTGTCACCCGGAGACTCCTGCCTCGTTTCAGATGACGTGCAGGGTGAACGCAGAACCTTTCCAAAGCGTGACCGGAAACGAAAAACGCCGCCCCGGAGGGCGGCGTTCGCATCGTCGGAAGGGGGGTGGCTCAGAAGCCCAGCCCTTCGTATTTCTTCTTGAACTTCGACACGCGTGAGTGATGGTTGAGGTAGTGTGGAGCTGGGGGGAAAACGAAATTTGGACGACTGGTGGAAAAGATGATTTGGGTTTGGTTGATGGTAGCGAGGGGAAGTTTATACTGATCGGAGAGGGATTTGGATGGTGATTTATGCAATTACGGTTTTATTGCTGTAAAATGGAAAATAAAGTTAAGATAGAAGGGGTTGATTGTAATCTTCTGGTATTTATTTTATTTATGCTAGCGAGATTTTAGTGGGAAAAATGTTTAATGTAGGGGTAAGAGAGATTGGGATCAAGATTTAGCAAAGTAAGAATTAATTGCCTTTCTTTCTGAGTGAAGAATCAGTGATCATTTTGAGGATTTCTGGTGATCTCATGATATCGATGAGAATATAGAACAGCTCTTCTTCTCTTTCGAGATTGTTCTCAATTCTCGATATGAGTATACCTTCTCAAATAAGTAGTAGTTGGTCTGGTCTCGGCATGTCTTTAATGAATATTTGTTCACTTCCAGACTGAATAACAGATCTTAATGCTCTTCCAATTCCAAGTACAACGATGACATAAAATGTGATTAAGCTGTATCCGATGAGGTTTCCTGTGACTTTTTCCGACCAAGTGAAAAATACAACTCCTTGTTGTACATTCTTATCCTGATTCACATCGCCTGTGTAAACTTTTTGAGATACCTCCCACCAAAAAGACACTTGTTCATTAGGTTTAGGTCCAATCGAGCAGTTTCGGGAGACATAAATATCTTGTTTCAGTTCGTTAATCTTGATCAGCTTTGGCTTGATGTCCTGTGGCAGTCGAATAGTTGGAATCAACCACTGACCCATATAAAAGCTGATATCCTCTTGTGGATTTCACGGCGCGTCGGGGTTCAATGCTCTTATAAGAGCGTCTTTGACCTGCGCTCTGTATTTCACGTCTGTTGAAAGAATATTGATAATCGGTAGCTCTTTATTGATCCTTTGCTGGCCTGCAGGCTGAGGCCTGTCAAAAGCATAAATCAACACGATGTTGATCGGAAGCGGATCGTTGTCTTTGAGTTCATCACTCTTTTGTAAATCTCTTGCTGCGATGGAGGCGAAGGAGTCCAAGCGTTATCTGACACCTTTGAAAATATCACTTGTTGGAATAGGTCTCTTTGAAGATTCCTTGCCGCTCTGTACCCTTTGATCTTATCGTAATATGTATCGGAAATTGGTTGTAGACCTGATACTCGATTTGTGTTGAAAAGCTCGTATTCTTCAACAGCTCCGTTCTGAGTTAGATTCGAACGAATCAGTAGTTGTAAATTTCCTCCTGTTACAAAGTTATTTTCCGATAAAGGATTGAGACTTGAGAATAGTAGCAGCGGCCCTGCGATTAGTATGATCAGTATGAATAGTCCGCATCATCCGAAGGAGAACTTTTTCCACCCTGGCATCGGCTCTCCTAATGGGTGTTCTAGGTAGCCCTTGTTCGTGCATTTCGCGATGAATAAATCAGCATAAATATTTTCGAATTTCAACCACTGGAACAGGTCAAGAGAGGTTCGAGTGAAGGTCCAGTCCGAGACGGTCTTTAATTCGACGATGAATGGAGCAGCCAAGTATCCCTGGAAGATACCCTTATTGATTGGTCCTGTATCACTCATAGCAAAGTTGCCTTTTCTGAGCTCAGGAAGGCCAAATCTGATCTGTAATGCGGAGATTGCAAAGTAAGCGCAGTAAAGGAGGTAAAATACAACTAAGGTCCAGTTCATAAATACTTCATTGCAAAGACCTCCAGTATCAGTATTTGAATAGTCGCAGTAAGCAGTAATCTGCAAGTCTTTATTTGCTTTAATCGGGAAGTACCAAAATGTACACAGATTTACTAGTATCAGCAAGAACAGCTGTAGGTAGTACTTCAGGACGATTGTCTTATTAAAGCTAGTTTTTGAAAGCTGGACTTCCTTATCATCAATTTTCCTATCCTCTTCATCGTCGCGGATTTCATCGAGCTGGACTTTATCTTGAGGTTTGCTTTTGACAGATATGTCTCTTTTCTTTTTCTCGATGCCAAGTCCTCTAACAAGTAAGTTTTCACCAGAGGAGGATCTGAGGTCGAAAGTCTTTGCTCTTGCGAACTGAGAAATAGAATCGGAGTGGCCTATATCTTCCATCTCGTCTTCGGATTCTTCGCCGATGTCAACATCTTCGATCTCAACGTAGTCCCGAGACAGGTACAAGTACCTATCTAAAACAATGATAGCGATCTGGATGAAGATAGCGACAACCATGATTTGATTCAGCTGATTTGGAGTCAGCGTATCTGAGGTTATATTAGTATAATCTGGGTCCATCTTGCTGTAAAAGAATATCATAAACACGATAATTAATGCTTGGAATATCGCCATTGGTGCATACAGGTCAAATCCTGGCTTCTGCTGCTTTATCGATGGAAATAGAGACTCGAAGTACTTGCTCTGGGTCAGCGAAACGCTTATTTTCATAAATAACTTCTTCAGCTTATTTTCCCCGGCTTTATGTTCAATGATAAACTCGACGAGTTCAGATTTTTCAGGCTTTTTATACTTGTATTCAGATAGAGACCTTCCTTTGTTAGATTTATTTTCTTCACCGTCGAAAGCAAGCTCTAAAATTCCATCAGAGGCAGCTTCCTTTTTGAGTTTAGCAAGTTTAGCTAAAAATTCTTTCCTTGTCATTGACTTCATTTCGTTTTTGAGTATTTTATTTGAAGGGTCATCAAGACCGTCGTTGAACTTATCGCCGCCGTAAGCAAAATTGTCTTCAATGTCAGACCACTCGTCAATAAACAGAGGGTAGTCTTCATATGAATTATCATCTCGATTTTGTATTTGTTTTGAGATCTAAATCCATGTTAATTATTATCTTACCTCGCGAAGTCTGAGACAATCGTTGACAGAGTAGCATCTTTTCTTTCTGAGTTGATCATAGTCAGCAGGAAATATATCGCCTTCGACTGGAACTAAAGGCAGATTGTCTTCAATAGTGTCGTCGTGTTCAAATGACCGGCCTGAGTCTTTCTCAAGCTTCCTCTGCCTCTGAATTGCTGTGATTCTTGCAGCTGCTTGATGGATAGTCTCTCTATCGATTTCTCTCGAGTTCCAGACTCCTCCGAACAACTGGGTGAATATGTGGAGAGTCACTGTGAGTAAAATTAGTGCTTCAAATAGGAAGTAATTGAGGAAGTTCTTGCCATCATTAACGACTTCGAGACCAAGTCTCACTGACTTTAAAGTGTCGTTGACTGAGCTTTGCGGCACTGTATCGCCTGAGTTT
This sequence comes from Euplotes parawoodruffi, assembly GCA_021440025.1. Lineage (NCBI taxonomy): Eukaryota > Ciliophora > Spirotrichea > Euplotida > Euplotidae > Euplotes > Euplotes parawoodruffi. The sequence goes on along the minus strand of JAGYYL010000035.1, from coordinate 6,479 downwards.
CCTACACTGTTCCTCGTCAGCCAGTCAGATAGCGGATATGTCTGCATTAAGAACTTTAGCACTAGTGTAATTGCTGAATAGTAAATCACAACAATCCAGTATGTTTTCTTCGGCCTTCTTTCTTCAAGAATTGCGTATATGAAGATTGAGAACGGATAGAATAGACTAATGAAGCTTCCGTTCATTATATGAGCCACTATCATGACTGTATAGCAGATGAACACGGTATTCGATACAATGATGTGGAGCAGGAGTGTTAAGAACCGTGAAATCACTTTAAGGCCTTTCGTTGTCTTATGTGTAATTTTGCTTCTTTGGTCTTTTGGAATATCATCTAGCGAATCAAGCTCTAATTCTTCTGCTGTCTTAACATCATTTTTATAATCTTGGTATAGACAAAGCTCAATTGATGTGTAGATGTGTGTCTCTCCATCTTTGATATTTTCGAGAATTGCATCGAGTTTTGTTTGATTGAATATTAGCAAAATCTGATTTGTGGCGTACTTTTTAGCTAAATTCCAGATCTTCCAGATAATATTAAGTTTTTCGGACACTAAAACTTTGATTAAGTCAGCCTTTTTAAGTCCTTCGTATTTACTATCCGTCTTTTTGACTTCTTCAACGGGGACGAGTTCTTTCATCGAGGGTTCGTTACTATTAGGATCTTGATGTGTTTCTTTCTGCTCTTCTTCGAGGTGTTCAGCGACTTCTTTAATTTTAGCCTCAAGTTTGAGTTTTTCTTTAATCTTCTTATCAGTAGTTTTTCCTTTGCCAGCATTTTTGAAGACTGTGCGGTTCCATTTTCTCAGCTGTCGATTGACTTGAGCTAGCTTCTTCATCATTGCTTCCTTTTCAAACTGATTTCGGATCGTTGTAGTGATCTTGAAGTTGTTGTACAAGAAGGCCATCGCATCTGCCTTCCTTTCTGAGAGGATTGTGATTTGCGCCAGGGACGAAGCAATAAAAACGTGATACTCTTTGCTCTTAAATATGTTCTCCTGCAGGAGGATGTTTGCGTACATTCAGCATTTGAGCAAAAGGTTGCTCACATTAATCGAAACTGGAGTATTTGAAGCCGTGTTGAGATCCCACAAGCTCATGAATCCGAAGATCTTCTGCCATCCTGTGAGGTTGTTCTCACCGCTGTGCAAAGAGTCGAATGGAATTTGATACAAGCACTGGAGGAAAATCTCAGCCATCACCATTCGCTTTAAAAGCCTCTTTAAGCGATCGGGGAAAGTCCAGTTTCGCTGATAGACAAAGCTTACAGCTCTGACGATGTAGTACAGGCAGAAGCAAATGTAGATTAAGTTTATTAATCCTTGAATCTGGAATGCAATCATTAGCAGTCAGACAAGAGTCAATATAGATGAAGTTGAGCTAACAGCAACACAGATTCCGTTATAAAACTTGTAAATAAACAGACCCTTTCTTATTTTATCAATCAAGACTAATGTATCTTTGACGTCTGAATTTTTATTTATCCTTGAAGAGTTCTTCAGTAAATTTGCTCTATTTCCGTCGAAACTGTTGTCGCCTTCGAAGCTTTGGTGAAGGACTGACTTGCGTGCTGACTTCTCAGCTTCTTCTTCGATTTGAAGTGCTTTTACAATCGTTGTGTCAGTATCGAAACTTATCTTGAGCTCGTACGAGATACTGTTGAAGTACATGCAGAAGTAGTGCAGCAGCACAACCATTATGAAGTCGAACCAGATCATGTTAACTTTGTTGGATGAGATTATGAACCCAAGGTAATAAGCCCATTTTGTAGGGCGAAACTGTCCTGCTTCTTCACCTGAACTTACTACCTCTGTAAATGGAGAACCAAGATTGTTGTATAGTGGAACCTTTATTGGACGATCAACTCCTCTGTCATTAAATGGAGAAGGAAATTCAGATGGAGAGTTTAAGTATGATATATTCACAAGTGCTGAGCAATACTCTAAAGCAACAATTAGTGCAATTACTGATAAGAACCACTTAATATTTCGATAGCTGCATCCACTAAATGAAGAAAAGGTGCATAGTACAAGTATCAAAAAGCCCCATACATCAGATTTGAATACAACAGCAATCAGTCCGATTAAAATAACGGCAACATAGACTAAAAATCTCAGTGCCTTCGATATTCAAAAAGTGTATTCCAGCGACAGAATTCGTTTGATTTCATTAGATTTAGCTTCATCGTATTCCTTTTTAACTGATTCAGAATTATCATGTTCTATAGCCTTTTTGCTGAGGGTTACTGACATAGACTTTCTGGAATTTTCATTATAAGGTGAGAAGTTCCTCCTCATGCTTTTTCTTTCTTCGCCTTTCTCTTCCTCCTCGTCTTCACTAATGACTTCAAGTGCCTTGTGGCTTGAGGTATTGCCTACAGCATAAAGTAAGTGAGTTACCTGAGTATTTTCTGGTTGCTTCTGATATATACCTCTCAAGCTTGATTCTGCCTTTGAAAGTGTCGTAGATTGAGCCGACGTAGCCAAATTTGCTCTCTAGCCATATCTCTGACTTCCTCTCGAGCACGCAGAAGAGCAAGATCAGCAAGTACCCGTAGATCTCATAGAGGTACGAGTTGCCATCAATCTGCTTGTTGTAGTCTGTTCCTGCGAGGAAGGCATAGAACACAACGTCCTCCCAGAACTTTGAGTTTGACTCGTCGTTGCTATAGCTATATAAAGATGCTTTACTTACACTTTGATTGCCTGCAGGTTCGCGCTAAGATGCAAAGTTAGGATGCAGATGATGCTGATGAACGCAAGCGTCAGAGTTGCACACCGCTTTGCGCTTACAATCTTTAGCTTTGTATTTTCCTCCTCGTTCTTCCATAGCTCCTCTAGTGCTTTGATTTGGTTAAGTACGCTGCTCTTTTTGCCTTTTACAAATGGCTGAAGAGATCTCGATACTGAAATGTAGTAGAAAAGCAGGACGATTAGAGAGAATAGGGTCGAGACTGATAACTTCCAATGCAGGCCAAGCCCGACAATTGTAACCGTCAGCATTGTGAACATGTGCCAAGATATGAAATCGATGAACCTCCAAGCCCACTTTATTTTATAGATCACAAACGCGAGGTTGAACTGAGATTGCATTGTTGAGTTGTTTCGCTCAGACCTTGCTGCAAGTCCGACTTCTGGCTCAACTTTATTTTCGTATTTAGCAACGTTTTCGCTACTTTTCTGCACTTGTCTTCTAACGATTACTGAAAGATTGAAATAGGCAACGTAAGCGATAAGTCTGATTCCGTATTGGAGGGAAGAATAGTCAGTATAGTCTTCAAGGCCAACAATGTTCATATTGTCTTTAACAAAGTTAGGGACATCAGCAATAATGCTCTTGGCCCAGTCAGAGCTTGATATTTCATCTTTTCAGCATATTTGATATGTAATCACAAGCAAGAATCAGACTGCGCTGATGAAAGAAAACAGCCCCCAGCCTCGTTTAAGCCATACATGTCCTCTTGAGGTAACTAAGTCCAGTGACATATGCAAAAATACGAGGATTAAAGTCATGAGCAAGAGGATCCAGTCGATGATAGACCTTGTTCCAGGAGAAGTAATGCTGCTTGCTCCACAACAATTCGCGCCGTCCTTCTCTAAAAGCGAGGATGTCACAGGTTTAAGCAAGTCTTCGAGGCTATTTGCTTCAGTACTGTCGCAGTCTTTGCAAGGCACGCTTCCTGGAAACACAGCAATGATAATAAATATGATGTAAGTGATCCACGGAACTGAAAATTGGATCAGCTCGATGATTACTGTCATCCATGTTGTTAGTCTCGGGTACTTGCGACTAAGAGTTATCATGTCATCTTTCGCTTGCTTTTCCTATAAAAATTAAGGCATCTTGGATTACTGTAAACGCGCTTTTAGAATATTCACTTGTGTAGAGCCTGTACTGAATGAACCCTGTGAAGACAATCAGGTAATTGTTGTTGAACAGATTGCTCTTGCCGTACTTATAATCAGTGTAATCAGTTGAAAATCCAAGGACGTTAAATATATCGTTTAACTGCTTGTTAGCTAAAAATTCTGGAAGGAACAGGATGTAGAAGTACCTATGAGCTATTATTGATACCACTTACTTTATAGCTGCGATAAATATCATGAAGTAAAGCAAGAAAATGAAATTTCTTCTGAATCCGTCAGTATACATGATAAAAGTGACAAACAGACAAAGCAAAACCATATGGTAGACATCGATCCTATTGACTCCAGCAATATAGAGAACGATCATAAGCGTAATATCGATATTCTTAAGGATGTATCGAATTACGATTTCATAAGTATGCGATTTCTGTTGAAGTATCCGATTGCCGTATATGCTTTCTTCACCTGCAAATGATCGTTCTGAAGACTTGGCATTAGAGACAGCAGAGATAAGTCTTTCCTTTTTAGATTGCTGTCTCTTTTCACGCCTTTCTTTTTCCTCTTGCCTCCTTGCCTTCTCCTCTTGGTTCATTCTAAAGAGGTAAATAGTGAATCACCCGTAGAATAGAGAGAACAGCTGGAATAGCAAGTGTGGGAAAGCCGGGTTGTAGTAGTAAATTCCAAATCTGTAGTTGTCCTCTGAATAAATGCTCGTATCGAATAAGCTCTGAATGTTGATAACGTAGTTGAACAACATGATCAGCCAAAATATCGGCATGTACAGGTACTTCAGAGTGTCTAAAAATGCCTTTTCATTCAGGTAGATCAAACTGTGGCATAACAGCAATAGAGGAAGCAATGACTGAAAGCAGAAGTACAAGTAGATCCATATAAATCAGCAGAATCTAAATATCAAGAAGTGCAGCTGCTCGTTTACGATGATAGATCTGATCTGATACAGCAATGTCTCGATAAGCGTCTCTTCTTCTCGTATTAATTTGTCTCGTTTAGGCTTTATGCTCTTTTTCGAAGCTCTTTCAGGGTACTTTTTGGCAATATACTTCATCTTCAAGTCGTATTGAGCAATAGCTTTGAGGTATATCAGGTTCACGATATACACAAATACCGTAAATACAAATCCAGAGAGGTCTATAGCAAGAGGTCAGAGGCTGTTATTAATAAAAACTTAATCTTGGTAAATTTGTGAGCTTACTTTCGTAAAAATTTGGATTGTCAGAGTTAAAGTTATCTAGGCCAATGTAGTCTACCCACGATCCTCTGATATCACTGAAGTATTCGATCTGAACTATGAACGAGGCGCTTATGAAAAGTGCTGATATTAACAGACTTGTATATGTGATCACGTTCATGATAGGGCCTTGTAGATCAAAGTACAGTGACCACGTGTACAGCCCAACAGCAGTCGAAACTAAAAATGTAAATAAAAGCATACTTACTGAGGTAAAGAAATGACATTAACGAAGGTGATATAATCCCTGCGAATCCAATCACTAAAATCGATACAACTGACCAGAAGGCAGGGCTTCTTGAGCCTGTAACTTTGAGAGTTTCGATATGTTTTTCATCAACTTCATCAGCACTAATTCTTCTGATAATTCAGCCGATCATGAGGAGCAGCGAGACAACAAGAGAGCAGAGATCTGAGACGACAGTTCTTACATACTCCCAGCCGTTGTTTTCATCTGGAACAACAGAGACTCCGAGGCTCAAAAATAGTGTCTTTTGGTATGAAACTGACCCTTTGCTGATCATAATCGAAATGATTATTTTGAAGATCAAAAACAAGCATGAAATCGCAAGCTGAAGGCCAATGATGACTGTGCACAAGGTCATCGCAGTGCTCTTTTTTGAAATCAAAATGCTTGCAGCGAGGTAGGCCAAGCACAGCACAACGTAAATACTTGATGGAATGCACGGAAGCGGAATACTACAGATAATAATCGCCATCAACATGAGGAATTCGTAGCAGAAATACAGAAAATCTAAGATTTCGCGTAATAAGCTTTTTGGACGCGACTTTTCAGGTTTCTTTGGCTTTGCATTGAATGAATTTGCTTTAAAATTTGGTTCTGCACCAACTGCAACAACTGCGAGATGGTTAGTATCTTCATTTTGCTTTTCCTTTTGTTCCTCATCGTGTTTACCTCTTCCATACGAGAGGTTTGAGTTGTTCGAATGGTTTATATTGACGACTCTGGATTATGGAAGTTTGATGCAGCAACTAAAACAAAAATGAGTTAACTTTTGTCATTTTACACTAAAACTCAGCGATCTTTATTAATTTTTAATATACTTTTACTCTTTAAAACATTATAGTTAAATACTATGAAGTGATAAAAATAGACAAGATTAGATATTATCATATTTCATAAATCTAAAATAGCGATATCCCTTTAAAAAATGCAAAATTAAGATTTTAAAATGCAAATTTACCTTCTTCAATTTCGTCAGATCTTCAGGACTGATACTCATCATTGCTGCCATTGCGTTCCCTGGGTAAAAGATGTTTCTTTAGATCGTTTGGGTCTGAATCCAGCTCCATATCTTTTATTTTTATAAATATTTCTCCACACTACCTCAACCATCACTCAC
>JAGYYL010000034.1:0-10930 GCA_021440025.1 Euplotes parawoodruffi | reverse complement strand
GTGAGTGATGGTTGAGGTAGTGTGGAGAATAATTTTGAATTAAGAAGAAATGTTTAAGCTCTCACTTAAAGATGTTATCCTTAAGACAATACTACAATCAAAGTTCGGACAGTTCATTGATGGTATTGATAAGGACAATATTTCAATGGGCCTTTGGAGCGGAAACTTGCTGATTGAAAACGCAACCTTAAAACCGCAGGCTTTTGAAAAGTTCAAGCTTCCTTTTTCAATAAAATATGCTAAGATCTCAAAGCTAAAAGCGACAGTTCCCTGGATGTCGCTGTCTAGCTCTCCAGTTGAAATCTTTTTGGACTCATTAATGATCACACTTGTATCTAAGCCCAAGGACAAGTGGGAGATTGTTGATCTCATTGGCAAATAACTACAAGAAAGAAGTCGTCGCCAACTTTGCAGAGTCGTTACTTAATTCATTAAGAAAAAGCGCAGTCGAAGAGGAATCTGAAGGCAAAGGGTTCTTGGAAAGACTCTCGATGAGGATCTTAGACAACATTCAGATCAAAATTCAAAACATCCACATAAGATATGAGATCAATCTCGACAGCGACTACGGGGACCAGTCTGGATTTACTCTTGGGCTCAAATTAGAGCAGCTTAATGTTATTACTACTAATGACAAGTGGGATTTTCAGTTTTTTGATAGAACTGTTGAAGAGAATAAAGATAAGCCTATGCACAAACTTCTTTCTCTTTCAAATCTCTCGCTCTACAGTGACTCAAGGAAGATCAGTCATCTAAATACCATTGATACGTTTAATTTTTGAGATGAAGAGGACAAACACGAAATCAACTATATTATGAAACCAATCTCAGCAAACGTAAGGCTCAAGACATCGAATAAATTTGACAGCAAGACGCCGAAATATTGGATAGAAATGATCGTTGAAGACTTCTCACTCAATCTTAAGAAGAAAGAACTAATCAACCTGATTAAAATCGTAGAAAGAGTGACTCAATACCAAAAGTTTCAGGACAGCTACAATAAAACTCAGAAGTACAAATTTTTAAAGCCTATTTACTCCATTCTTGATGAAAGGAAGTTTGATAAGTGCAAAGGCTACAATGTGAATCCAAACGCGAAGATGTGGTGGAAATACGCCATCGAATGCGTACTCAGAACCATCAGGATGAAAAACGGGTCTCATAACCAGTTTGTCCTCTCCTCCATCGCGAAAGAACAGTTAGAGAAACAATACAAAAACTTGTTTAATAGAGTGTTTTCGAGAAAACAGGAACTGAGTGAAAGAATCGAAGGGACGAACGGTGGTAAAATCCCAGCCAATTCTGAAAACATCTCTCCAGTGTTAGCGGAGCTAAACTCAATTGAACACAACATCTTAGACGACTTCGAGCAGGGACAGTACGATTACATCTTCGGTGCTCTTGACGTTAGCTCACTGAAAGACTGGACAACAGTCGTGGTTAAGAAGTATCACGAAAAGGAAAAAGAGCTTGAAAACAGAAAAGTCACTAGGCAAAACTCTATCTGGAACGTATTCAGCTGGATGTCTGGAGGAACCACTGAAGAAACTAAAGATGCAGATGAAACTAATATAGAACACGGTGAAGAACAAGCTGATTTTCATATCTCTGAACAAGAAATTGAGGAAATCAATAAGCTCATTCAAAGCAGCCTTGAAGGAATTTCTGAAGCTGAACGAGAAGAGACTAATATGTACCTGCAGATCGAATATAAATGCATCAAAGGAGAACTCAACATCGAAGACGACTCTTCGAATAATAAATGCGGGGTGTTGTTTGGATACAGCAATTGATGATTCTCAATGAATAAGAAGATATCGAGAGAACTTGAGTTCAATACATCAATGGAGAGCCTTACTCTCGATATGTTTTGTCAAGGGTCAAATAAATCTGGTGCTATTTACTTACCCCTATTTCGAACTCTAAATAACTTAGGTCATTCAGGAACGTCAAAGAATAAATCTGACGGGTTATACAAGCAAAACATCTACCAAGTTAAAGTTATCAGAAATAGAGAAGGATCACTAGTCGACTACGAAATCGACGTCACTGTTGAGCCGATGTATTTTTATTACAGAGCACTACTACTTCGAATTATCAAATCTTTTACTTCCCTCGGAGCGAGTTCAAGTGAAGAGCTCAAGCTAACTGCCTGGGACAAATTTTATTTAGCCAAGGAGAACACAAAAGAAAAAATACAGTCAACTCTTCTGAAAACGACTAATGTTCTCAGATGTGAGATTAATAGTCCGAAGATTATCTTACCTTTTAGTCAGAATAACGACATGAAGAGTCCGGCTTATGTTCTTCGAGTTGGAAATTTAAGCTTAAACGTCGACAAAGATAACCTTAATCAGTCACTTTATAAATACATGAACTGATCAATCCAAGGCACGCAGCTTCAATACTTCGAGTCGATGAATCTATGGCAAAAGTACGAAAGAGACTCACTGCGGATTTCTCTTAAAGACGACAAGTTGTTCAACGGTCTCAGTAAGCAAGTCTTCAACGTCATCGAAGAGCTTGAAATTGGGTTTAAAGTCGGCCAAAGGTTGCATAATAGCAATAGCAATTCTGAAGAACATGCTGAGTTTATCGTTGAAGGCAAGATCTCAGATATCCGAATCAACATGTCTGCAGAGAGGTACAACAGCCTTATCAATTTCAATAAAATCATTGAGATCTCAGACCAGGACTTCGCAAGTAAAATAATGATGAACGAAAAGAATGATATTGTCAACAACTCCACTAAAACTGGCTTTCTTCGAAAACGAGGCGACCGACTGCAGTATTGGAATAAACAATTTGCAATTTTATCTGGAAGCTATATTTACTTCTACCCTGAAGACTTCGATGAAGCTGAAGAATATGAATCTTGGTTTTACTTAAAAGATGCTTACGTTGATGTGTATGATGAAGGAAACGACCTGCAAAATGTATTTTACCTTTGCAACGACGACAACCCTATTTACCTATATGCAACAGATGAAGAATCCATGAAAGCTTGGATTAAAGAAATCAGAGAAAGAATCTTTGAGATCAAAAATCTCACCGAAAATTTCGAAAAACAGTCGAACAATAATGATATTCGAATCACTCAGCAAATGAGAACTTCGATGTTGAACAACCCTGAAGTCAAAGTCTTTGAAATGAATTTATTTTTTGAGAATTTAGAGTACAACATGATAAATGACAATGATTTCTCTAAATTTTTAAACTTTGCAGTCTCAGAAATGAGTCTGAATTTCGAGACAACTACCAAAGCAAATATAGTTTATCAGAATGAAAGAATCAGGTCTTTTGACAGAAAATACTCTCATATTATTGGTGCTGATATTCTCATGATAAAAGTGCACGACTGTGAAAATTCTATTGTTTTAATAGAATCAGTGAGCAAAGTTAATTTATCAATTTGCATTCTTAACAAGAATTCAAAGCACTACAAAGGAGACACATTCTCAATTAGCGTATTTTTAGATGTTGTGAACTTGAACTTCCTACCTGAATCAGTAAAGAAAATGATTTTGTTCTTTCGACATGTAGACTACCAAGACACAAAAGCAAAATCAGCTCTAAATAAACGACCTTCAAATCGAAACCTTGATGAAGAAACTAAAGAATATCAAAATACGATTGAAGAGGATCCTGATAAGCAGTTTCGCAAAACATCAGATGGTGATATCTTTCGGATGACAGATAAGACCAAGTTTAAAGAAAATCCCAATTTATTCTTTGAAAAGAGCATTATGAAGCTAAATTTATCATTCCTAAGAGTAAATATGACTTTGATAAATCCATCAACTCATAAACCGTACATTTACATAAGCGCTGATAAACTAATGCCGGTGTACGAGCTAAAGCAAGGATATCATCTGCTCCTAATCACATGAGAGAACATGCCGATCAAAGTAGAATCTCCGCTCTTCGGTTGTTTTGACCTCCTGCACATGAACCGGGATAAAGTATCAAAGAAACAGTACATTCCGTTTGATTTACGATGCGAGTTTTACAAAGACGAAATGCTGACTCCAGATACAAAAATCAATAATAAATTTATCGTCAACCTTGACGAGATCGTTCTGCACTATCAACATGAGAATATAATGAGGTTCAAAGACTACTTCTTCGACCAGTTTTTAAATGCAATTACTGGCGATGCAAAGCTGAAAGAGCCAACGATGAAGTGGTTCTCAATGAAGAGTGAAGACATCAACAAGATCAACTACTTAGAAGTTGATCTCGAACAGCCGGACAACTTCAATCTCATCCAAATTAACATCACCAATCCGATGATCCTTCTAAGAGACAGGCCGCATTCTGCTGATAATTTTGTATTTAGCATTAAAAACATGAACATGAGCAACAGCATTAAAGAGTCAAAGGGAAGATGGACCCGATACAAAGATAAGCCTTGACTCGAGTCTGACTTCAATATCGAATGAGACAGTGTAGTTTTAAGCTACAACTCTCAACAAATCACTAATATCTTCAATATGACGATCGATTTGAAAACTGTTGTCAACACTAAAATAGTCGAGGAAATACAAAGCGATGAACTTGAAAAAGCACTGCATGTTGATATAAAAGTCAAAGAGCTTATGAAGTTAGTTCTAACTCAGCATATTTACACGTTTTTGCTTCGAACGATGGATCTCAACCTCAATTTCACTGATTCTCTGCAGCACGAGTACATTTTTAAAAATTACATCGACTTAGAAAGACTGCACATGAACCAAGAAGAGATGATTTCGATGCGAGTCAACACAGCAATCAAGTTCTTATCGATTGAGATCTTGAACGACGACAATTCATTCCTCGCTGAGACGTTCTACGACAATGCAAATATACACTACACCGACAAAGGAAACAAGGAAATAAAAATATGGAGCAGAAGGTACTTTATTCTTGAGGAGGAAGAACAAAATAGAAAGAACATCATCCTCGCTCCAATCAAATGAGAAAATACAGTTTCCAACTCTGATCTTTACACTTGAAAAGGAAAAAGGAAAAACTACAGCATGGATATCACGATGATGCAGACCGGAGACAAAGTGATTAACTGGAGCCTGCAGAAAGTTAAGATGTTCATCAAGCCTTATGTCTTCAACAAGCTGTTTGTTTTCTTCAGAGAAGCCTTCCCCGACTACGACTTTTCCGATGACAAACCTAACGGATACTACAAGCGAAATGGAGAGCTCGCAAGTAAAGACCCGAATAGTAAACTGACTTTCATCATCGACATCCAAGATTCTTCATTTCTGCTGGGAAGCGATATAAGAAATGAAAAAGTGGTGATTTGTGAAGGCCATTTGAACTTCAACTTCCACAGAGAAAACTACAACGCATGTAAAGGTAAACAATCAGTACTAATTGTATTTAGAGCTTCTAAAAGTCCAGTTCGAAAGGCAGTATCAGAAATCAAAAGCTATGAATAGTTTCATCAGCATCGAGGACTACCAGCCGGAGACGTACATCCAGATGCCCGTTGGAGGCATGACTCTTAACTTGCTCAAAGCAGGGTTTAGAGTGTGTAAAATGAACAATATCAGAGAGAAAACTCGAAAACTCATGACTCCCTGAAATTTATTGTACTCGTCAAAGTCGATTATGGAGTTTTCGAAGGAACAGAAGTTCCTAATCGACAACGAGCAGAACATCAATGTTGACGGGACATTTTTGAAGTTCTCCTTGCGAGATATTATTTCGTTCCAGCAAGCCATCAACAACATCGTCATGGAGATGACTAAATATAATGAAGAAAGAGGTATCTTAGCTATTTTTATTTCTTTAGATAAATAAACTCGAAGGAGTTGACCTTGTCAAACATATCAACAAAGACTTCAATTTCAACAGAAGAGTCAAGACTTACATCAGCAGGTTTGATAACAAAAATACGAGGATTGGAGAGGAAAACGAAGATAGAGAAAGTAACTTTAAATCAAGGAGAATCTCAGAAATCACTCATTACTTCAGCAATACTCTGAAATACAATATTTTAAATGGTGAGAGGAAAGCAACTGAAGATGAAGATATGATTAGAAAAACTGGATTCTTCGCAAATCCTGATGACGAAAGCTATCAAAGCAACCTCGGAAACATCCAGAAGGTTGAAGGAATATCAGGAAACGTCACTATGAGAACTGAAGAGTGAGAAAAAGGCGAGGATACTATTGATATTTTCCTTTCTGGACTTAGAATTGTGCTTATGAACGAACAGTCCAATACTTACTACCCTGTACTCGATCTTAATATATCAGAGGTTCATTTTGAAAAGCAGAGTACGATGAAGTCATCAAGGGGTTCAACGGCGACTTTTCTTTCGTGATTTTATTACAATGCACAGCTTGGAGAGTGGGAACCATTGATTGAAAACTTTAGGCTGTACATGTACATCGACACTTTTAGAAATAAATCTCTGATCACCATCAGCACAGATCGAACACTTAATATCAATCTCAGTGATGTTATTTTGCAGAATTTAATCAATACATATAAAATGTGGCAAAAGCTTAATTCTGAAGTTAACGACACTGATGACGATCTTTTTAAGTACATCGATCAGTATCAAAATAAAGAAACTGAAAAATACTCCGTTGACGATGTTATCTTTAGAAGAGGAACTAAAGAACAATCTAAAAAGCCAAAACAAGATAACTCGAATAACTCAGAAGATGATCTTGCATCACCTGTCTCTCTTATTAATCTTACAGGAATCAATTTTGAAATCAAAAATATTGTTGAAGACGAAGAAGAAAAAGATATTTTAGTATATGGAAGTATAAAAGAGCCAAGCAAAGTTTATCAGCCGATTTCAGTCCAGTTCAATGGAGAGTATTCATCAATCCCAAGGATTGATTTGTCGAAGCTTCATTGAAATATTCATGAATTAAGTCCAGATAACTTTGTGTACTATGGTGTGCACCTCCACCAAATGCACAAAGTTCTGACAGTAAGAACAATATTTACTTTCCACAATCAAACTGCATTTGTCTACGTACTAAGAGTTTACAATGAAACAAGCGAAGAGTACATCATTAATCCAAATGAAAAGCTGCCGATAACAAGCAACATCGAAAACCACAAATGATCGCTAACATTTTGTGGAAACGACGACTGGAGCGAGTCATTCAATCCGCTGGAGATTCTCAGCGGTCTTGTCGTTGGCAAAGACAAGACGTTTATCGCTCACAGCATGTCGTACACCTTCCTGAGCAAGACCAGAGACGAAGATGTTGACATTTGCTTTAACTTAAATCTCCTACCGCCAGTTATCATCCGTAACTGCCTTCCGTTCAATATCGACGTAAGAGTGCCGAGCAATCGACAAGAGAAGTTTATATTAAAAGGAGAGGAAGTCTGCTTCGTCTGTCACGACCTCACTGAGCTCTTCGAGCTTGAAGTCAAGCTTGATTGATTCGAATACACGACTATTGCGATTGATCCGAGAAACAACAACAACGAGATTAAAGTAAAAATGACTGATATTGAAGGATTCAACCTCACTCTGCTCGCTAAGATCGAACGCGAAAGGGCAGGCATCGAGCTGATCCTCTATAACAAAGTCAATATTGTAAATTACACTGGGTTAAACTTCGAGTTTTTCACATATGCAAAAAGCTTTAGAAGAAGGATTGCAGGGCAGATCCTTGCTGGCCGATATTTACTCATGGCAAGGAAGGTATCAAAGATGTCGCTATCTTATAAAGGAAGTTCATCAAAAACGCTGAACACACAGACGATAGGGTACAAAGACGATTTCAAAATACGGACAAGAGATGATCAGAACAACATTACTTCTATTTATGAGTTCGTATACTCGACCTCGCTTGATTTAATTACGAGTGAGAAGATTAAGACTGAGCTTTATTCGAAGTTTATCAAGATCTATCCCAAATACGTGATCGTAAACCACCTGGATACTCCGCTGAAGTACAGGCAGTTCCAAAACCAAAACGATATGAATATACTCGAGCCGAACGAAAGACAGATATTGTTCTGGCCGAATGATCAGTTCCCTCAGCTACTTTCGATAAAAGCACTTGACACAAGAGAAAAAGCAGAGATGAATGACGAAGACACCAGGTGGAATTGGACTCAAGGTAATTCGGCTATTTAAAATCGCTTTTATATTACTCGAGAACTATAGATTAAAATCTACAATTGATTACGGATTAATTAAGCGAGGAGATTTTTAAATATAAAATTATTTTTGCTAAATACTAAAATCACAAATAAACACAACTGATTATTTCTTACCAAAATTATAATATAGGAATTCCGTTAAAAACAGTCGGAGTGGTTTCAGTGCAGTCCAGGTCAAATAAGCACTTGCACTGATTTAAGCTTTTAAGAGTTGAAAAGCGTCTTATCGAGAATACAATTTTCGTGATTATTGAAAAAGAAAACTTAAACCAGCCAACATACCTCATTGAAAACTGCTCGAAATACGTATCGTTGATGGTTTCACAGGAAGGAGGCAACAGCACGGCTGATTACATCGACGTGATGGAGAAGATGCCTTACGGTGTCACAAATCCTGATACAACCTCGAATACGATAGTTTGACAGTTCTTCGTTGGCTCTCTAAAGCACAATCCCCAGTTCGTTGAGGACGTCGAGTTCAAAGTGGATATGGAAGTCATGGACCAAGAGAGCATTGTTAAGATTCCGACTGGATTCTGACAAGGCAGAATGCTTTACATGAAAACTTACACTGATGGGTCGACTCATGACGGGTATGAAGGCGATGACCAAAGTTCAGGAAATATTACAAAATACATTAAGTTTACAGATACCTTTGATGACGAAGAAGATGAGGACGAACAGGTAATTTAATATATGTCTTTTAGAACTTAATTCACTATTTATTTTTATAGGAAGAAGAAACTAAGGCAATTGATATTAAGATCAAAGAAATAGGACTGTCATTAATTAGTCAAATATCTAAAGTAGATAGAAAGGAAATTGCTTATATATTCTTGGGTGAAATATTCTTCCAGATCATTGATACTCCAAAAATCAAAAATATTTCATTTTTAATCGATAACTTCCAAATTGATAACCAAATAAGTTATAACACACTATTCCCTGTCATGCTCAGGTCAAAGAAGAAAAAGCAAAATAAACCAGCAATTGAGTTAAACGTGATTATCAATAAAAATACAAGAGGAGTGCTCTTCATCGAAAATCTCAAAATGTCAATTTGTGAAACACAATTAAAAGTTGATGATGAGTTGCTTAAAGTCTTCTTTAAATACTTCAGAGATATAACAAGTTTTTCAAGCAGCATGGCAATTGAGTCAGAAACACCTCAATCGAAAGAAATCGTGCAAAGTCCAAGAAACTCTTCTCGAGTCCACATAAACCAACTTGAAGTCTCGCCTTCTAAAAAGAGAAATTCATTCAAGGATGACCAAAAGTTTATCAAAGAATACGATAAAATGTCTGGCTTTGTCAGTGTCAATTACAAAATCCGCGATTCAACAGTAAATCACTTTAGCTTTGGAAATCACAACAACCAGCAAGACGACCAAGCTGAAGAAAAATGGGAGAAAGTGAACTTAAAAGAGCGATCAACAAATTTATTCATAAAATCCATCCAAGCGTCTGAGATCAAAATTGACGTATCCTTCATTGCGAGGCTGAGATCAGATGTGCAAAGCTTAAGCGACCAAATGGTGCGAGATCGAAACTACTTCCAAAGCATCGGACTAGCCCTGAGTACAATTGAAGACGCGCCGATTAGGATAAGAAAGCTGCATCTTAGAAATGTATTTGGAACTCAGGGCGATATAAACTATTTATTCTCTGATTACTACTCTTCAAGCATCAAGAAGAACTTCCTATCGATCATCGGGTCAACTGAAATCCTCGGTAACCCAGTGAATTTATTAAAAACCATCGGTAATGGAGTCCACGACTTCATACACGAACCGATTGATGGATTTAGAGTCAGCGCGACAAAGGGAGGAATCGGCATCCTCAAAGGCACTGGAAGTTTAGTTAAGAATACTGCTGAAGGCACCTTCGGAACGATTAGCAAATTCTCTTCTTCAATTTCCAAAGGAATGCTTCTGTTCACCACAGACCAAGAATTCCTCCACCAACGCGAAGGACAGCTTATGAGTGAGAAACCTAAAAATATTGTTGAAGGTGTCGGATATGGCGTGAAAAGAGTACTGAAAAGTGTCGAAGGAGCTATCCTTGGAGTCTTCCTTCATCCGATCAAAGGCGCACAGAAGGAAGGAGCGAAAGGGTTCATAAAAGGCACGTGGAGAGGGATATCTGGAGTCTTTATAAAACCTATCGCAGGTGGACTTGACCTTATCTCCAAAACGACGGATGGAATTAAGTACAATTTCAAGATATTTGATGAAAAGAACAACGACGAGAGGATTAGATGGCCTCGGCCTTTCTATGAAAACGATCTGAGAATAAAATCCTACAACAATATCGATTCTTACGTTCTGATGTACATTAACAAAATGTATAAAAAGGACCTTCCAAAGATCACATTCGTCGACTCAATGATACTAAACGACTTCGAAAGGAGAATTCTAGTTTTCAGTACCCAACACTTCATGCTGATCGAAATGAAGACCAAGAACATATCATGGATCATCGACAAAGACGACATCGAGAACGTAGTGAAATTCAAGAACGGGATCAAGTTCAAGTTAATTCAGCGAATCCCGAATTCGCGAATGAAAAAGCTGCGAAATAAGCTTCCGCACATAAAAGAATACGAAAAGTACAAGACTGAATTCAAAATCATCGGTAATTAGCACATAAATCAGTATTAACACTGCATAGAGATGAAAGACCAGGATTCGATCGACAGAGTTATTGAAAAGCTGAAAAGACTGACGGGCAAGGTCTTTGAAGACCAATAATCACCCCTTGCCTCCACACTACCTCAACCATCACTCAC
>JAGYYL010000033.1:0-11087 GCA_021440025.1 Euplotes parawoodruffi | reverse complement strand
GTGAGTGATGGTTGAGGTAGTGTGGAGGTGGCGGGGAAGGCTGAGATGGTGGCAACGGTAATCCTCCCTTCTTGCCTCTTACACTTTTTGGACTTTTTGGTGGACTTCCTGGAAGGCCTAAAGGATTCAATAAGATAATTATTTTAGACAAAGTAATAAGTAATTACTCAAGTCAAATATTTATTGATATATGGTAATTGTTAATACTAATATGCAGATAAATATAAATAAATTTGATGTGAGTGTATTTACCTTTCTTTGCCTTTCCTTTTGTATTTTCTTTGTCAGTCATTTTGCCTCTGTCTGTCTCTTTGCCCTTGCCTTTACCCTTCGGCGACTCTGGTATTACTTTTGTAGAACTCTTAGCTCTCTTAGCCTTGGTCGGAACTGGTGTCGGTTCTTCGACCTTGGGTGGTAAGAGTTCTTCGAGATCATATCTGTGTAAATGCTTATTGATTTTCTCTTGGACTTGCTTCATTTTCTCTGCTTTACGGACCCTTTCGTATTTGAGGATACACAGTGCAGCAAAGTCAAACACATCTTCTTTGTTTGGAAGTCCATGTTTGCATAGTTTATCGAGGAAAACTAAAATTATGATATTAAGACTAAGTCTCAATAATGTTTCGATATTTATAAAACTAACTAATTTATAGGTAAAGCTCTATTTGCAGCCTTCAACCTCAATTTAATAGATTTTGGTTGCTAAATACAAACAGTACATAGTAAAGATTGACTTACAGTCGTATGCTTCAATAATTCCTCAGTTTTTGAGTTTCTTTGCAGCTAAAGTATAAAAATAACAGTTCTGTACCTTGTTTTCTGTTCCTTTCGATTTCAGTCTTTTTGATTTCCTCTTGCAGTCTCAGTTCCCTTTCGCGTTCAAGGTTTTCTTTAAGAGACTTCTCAAGCCTGAGTTTTTCTTTGACGTCAATTGTATTTGGAGTGAATGACGACATTTAATTATTAATATAAAATCAATTTTTTATTTTTAAAATCTCATTTGTCAAGCAGAAGTGAATTTCAGCCGTAATTGGCTCGTTTTATTGAAATCTTAAATAACCAATTAAAATCATTAAAATGGAAACTAATGATGGTAATGTATTTTGTGCATGATTGCCTTTGATTTAAAGTAGACAAGTTAACAGCAGCTAATACCGCATATTTAGAAGTTGAGCAGCTTGCTGTAAAACTGCAGGACGTCGATCTTGATATCACTAAGAGATTTAGAGCACTCTTTGAACTCAGAGGCATATACTCGCTCGCTGCAGTCAATGCACTTATTAAAGCATTTAGACTCGAGCCAAGGTCTGATTTACTCAAGCATGAGATATGCTATTGCCTCGGACAGATGAACACAAATGAGGAGAATACAGCTGCTATTGAAGAGTTCTTTGAGCAAGTCATCAATGAAGAACACTCCAGCATTGTTATTCATGAAGCTGTCGAAGGATATGCTAATTTAAATCCCAAAAACATTTACACTTTGCTTGAGAAGTTCAAGAACATTGATGACCAACTTGTCTACGAGACTTGCCAACTCGCCTTTGATTTAAAGAAGTGGAATGAGGATACTGATTTCGGAAAAACTGAAAATTTGGATTTGAAATCACTAAAACATCCAACAAATGATCCAGCCCCACCCTACAACAGAGAAAACAATGAGAACTATAAAAACGTAGAGTGGCTTAAGAAATTGCTCTTAGACCCGAAAGAGCCTATTTTCGAAAGATACAGAGCCATGTTTACTCTTAGAGAGATTGCGACTGACGAGGCCTGCGAAGCTCTTTGCCAAACACTGACCAAAGAAAACTACGACAACTGCTCGGCTCTTCTGAAGCATGAAATCGGATTTGTAATGGGACAACTTGGCCACGAGTTCGCAAAAGTTTGTGTTCCATACCTCGAACAAGCAGTGAATGATGAAAACGAAGCTCCTGTTGTCAGACATGAATGTGTCATCGCCCTTGGAGACATCACTGACAAGAAAACAGTTATGGAGAAGTACTCAAATGACCCTGATGACATTGTTAGAGAGAGCTGTCTTGTTGCTCTTGATACGGTCGATTATTGTGAGTGATGGTTGAGGTAGTGTGGAGACTGAGGGACGCGTGAATATTTTAACTTCGTGTAAAAAACCTCTTTACGAAGAAAGTAAATATTAAATAAATTAATAAATCGAGTTGTAAAACATACCCGTAACGATATAGGTGCATATATATAAGCAAACGAAGACGTAAATGTTACATATCGCGGTATAGTTAATAACCAATACTGATTATTATTTTTATTAGAATAATAAGTTAATAATTTTTTAAAATAAATAAACGAAAGCAATTAATAGCAGTAAAATTCAAATTATTAGTTTATATAAAACAGTATGCTATTTAAATTCATAATTAAGTCAAACATTATAGTCATTAAACTATAGTAATATTTCTATTATTACAGTTAAACCTATATTAAATAATCTTTTTATAGTTTTTATTAAAAAATTTAGTGTAGTTTCTACCATTATAATATTAACTATTCCAAACTTAACTTTATAACATGCTAATAATCTAACAATTACTAAATCATAGGTTTGTCCTTTTCGGTCCTCTCGTACTAAATTAAGAGTCTAAATTTTTTATAACAAATATAACAGATAAGGACCAAACTGTCTCACGACGTTCTAAACCCAGCTCACGTACCACTTTAATGATAGAACAGATCAACCCTTGGAAGCGTATGCACAACCAGGATGTGATGAGCCGACATCGAGGTGCCAAACAATCTCATCAATATGAACTCTACGAAATTATTAGCCTGTTATCCCTAGCGTACCTTTTATCTGTTTATCGACACTTGATTAAATTCTTATGTCGGATCAATATATTAAGTATATAAATACTATTTACAAATATATCTATTTGCAAATTAAACCATATTATAAACTATTTTTTTACCAAATAGATCTTACAAACATCTACGTTACTTTTTAGAAGACAACCGCCCCAGTTAAACTAGCACTCATGCATTCAATAATTTATTTTTTGTTAAATTATATTTTTAATAATATATAAATATGGAAAAATCAATATATATTTATTACTAAAAACCTACAAAATTCTAGTAAAGGTGCATAGGGTCTTTCCGTCCCGTTATATTTAATAGGCATTTTCACCTATAATATACTTTCGTCAAACTTTAATTGGAGACAGTAGGGCAGTCGTTACACCATTCATGCAGGACAACAATCAATTACCAATGAATTTCGCTACCTTAGGACCGTCAGGAATACAGCCGCCGTTTACTGGAGTTTATAAAAATTAATATAATTTTATTTCACTTAACAACACTGGGCAGGTGTCAGACTCTTTACAATATTTTAAATTTTGCAGAGTCCTGTGTTTTTATTAAACAGTCGCCACCCTCAATTTTTTGACTCTCATTTAAAGACTCCCTTATTCCGAAGTTACAGGATTAATTTGCCGAATTCCTTCAATTAAAATTATTTGTTACCTTAGTATACTCTACCCACTCACTTGTGTCAGCTTTCATACAGTTCAGAACTACTTATTTCTTGATACATTTCTATTGTAAAAACTAAACTTATTAAAATAATTACTCTATTTATGTATATAAGGTAGTCATTTTATAATTTATTAAACTTATCAATAATATAAAAACTGCTTTTTACACTGAGAATATCTCTAGCAATGAAACTTTAGAGTTTTCGGTTATACTGAATCAAACTATCTACTTTCACTACTCATACTAACATTATTACTTTTAATATATTCATATAACTTTTCAATTATACTTTAACTATCTATAAAACACTCCACTACCACTAATTATATTATTAGTTTAGAAATTCGGTTAAAAATAAATCTATCACATTGTTTAATTATTTTTTAATATAATATAGATATCAGAATTATATACCAATAAATG
The DNA here is from genome assembly GCA_021440025.1 of Euplotes parawoodruffi. Taxonomy (NCBI): domain Eukaryota; phylum Ciliophora; class Spirotrichea; order Euplotida; family Euplotidae; genus Euplotes; species Euplotes parawoodruffi. Next base: position 7,151 of record JAGYYL010000033.1, on the reverse strand, counting down.
AGTTATTACACTTTCTTAAATAGATAACTACTTTCAAGTTTACTTTTTTATCAATTATTAAAAAACAATTATTACTACTTCATTTCTCATTACAAACCTTATCTTCTAATCTGGGCTGTTTCCCTCTCGACATACCACCTTAACATGATATGTCTGACTTAATATTATTCTTCACTTTACATTATTTAGTTCTAAAAATTCAAAAATCTAAAGATAATAGTACCTTAAAAGAAGTTATATTAGCAATACTTAAATATTTTTCGTCGAGAACTAGCTATCACTAATCTTGATTGGCCTTTCACCCCTATTAATAAATCATCTCAAAATTTTGCAACATTTACGAGTACGGTCTAAATACCTGTTCATTAATAGATCGATTAACTTCGAGTCTAATAAAACATACTAAATTGTTGAAATTCAATTTTAAATTTACATACTTTATTAACTTGTTAGTCCATTATGCAAAAGGTACTTTATTACAAAACGCTTTAAATAATTTCTTATATTAAATTTCAAAATCTTTTTCACTTATCTTTTAATCATTCATTCACATTACTCTATACTATCTATATTAAATATTTTAGTTTTAAATTTTTAATTTATGTTCGATTATAACATAATCTACTTATCACATTATGTAATTTATTTAAATAACTTTATATTATAGTTTTAACTCATATAAATTATTTTATTTTAAATAAAAATAAGACTTTTGTATTCAAAATGAGCTTACTGTCAAATTATTAAAACCACTTAATATTATATAATAAAAAAAAATAATCCAATACCGAATCAAATAAAAACTTAACAACAAATACACACTACAACTCATAAAGCCAATAAACTGGCGTTACACTCACAATCGATGGCATATAATTATTATGGGATTCAAATGACTGACTAACCATATTTAACTGCTTATTAGTAAAAATAAAATGTATGCATCAAATACAGAATAAATCACGTCTAATAAAATAAACAACTATCGGCATTCAATGATGGAATCGACCACAAATTTCCATACACTGACCTCAATAAATTCCCGATAATAAAAAGAATACCAAACGGTGAGACGAATAGCCGGGGATACAATCTATCTTAATACCAGCTGATGGGATGGCTCATGAGTGAATAATATCACGAGATACGGCTAAAATCTGTAGACGAGTGTCAATAGGCATTGCTACAGCCTTATCAGCGTGGATTCGAATCATATTAGTAATACCCTTACGTAATGGTTGGTAAGGATTCTTTAAAGAGTCCGACCCTATCTGTGCCGATAATGATGAATCTAATAATAAGTACTCAACCTTATAATCATTCAATAATGCAGGAATAGTACGAGATAAACCACGCAATGACTCGGATCTAGATACTTGCATAATTGTATTAGCGTTTTTAAATAATTGAATTAACGGATTATATAAACTAATTTGATAAGTTAATGGCAGATACAATAAACCGAGTTGCGTATTTAAATATGACAACAAGTAATTACGTTTAACTAAAATATCATTTAACTGGGTAATACGATCCACCATATTAGTTAATGCTGTAATTAAATTAAACCCGTGATTTTGTGTCATAATAAATGATAAATTAGAATTAAAAAAAGTAAATCTATTTAAATCAATAAATTGTGAATCTAACCATGATGATAATTCAATAAATAAACATTGAATTGAATTACTACCAACATTAGATTTTATATTAAAAATAAGTTCATTAAATAAATTATTAATAAAATTTTTATTATAATAATACGGCGAGTAGATTGAAAATGGAATATATAACTTTCGCGCATGCATATATTTAATAAAAAAATTATCTGTCCGATTTACTAGCGAAATGAGCGGTTGATTAACAAAATTATAATTATAACGTAGTGCACCGTGTAAATCATACAGTGACGTATCTATAGCCTTAGTAATAATAGTACTCCGGACAGTATATCAATCAAACCATAAATATCGAATAATATCACTATCAGTTGATGTTAAAAACGGAAAATTAAATGAAAAGTTATTAAAAACAATATCCAGATTGAAAAGTGCCAAATCATTGTAGTAAAAATAGTTTCTAAAAGATGTGGGTTTATAGAAAGTAAACGAGTTTTTTTGAATTGCATCAAGTAAAATTTGTTGATTTTCTATATAAGGTAATCGAGCATAACTATTTGAAAAAATTTTAAAATTAAAAAGGGTTCGTTCATCCTGAAGCGCTGATTTAAAAACTTTCCAAAATGAACTATTACTTGTATTAAATAATTTACTAGAATTAGCTCAATTATTTGAATTAGTTCAAAAGAAATTTTTATCCAAGTTTGAAACAAAAACCGATGTTGTATCCGAAGTAGCATTAAAAAATTGAAGTATAAAAAAGTTATATATCAGCTCATAGACCGTTAAAAATTTATAATTCATTGTGAACAATAAATAACTATTATTGCTTAATAATGTAACTAGAACTTGGTTTCATTTGAAACGTGCAAAACTCGATGATAAACTATCACAAGTTCAGACTAACTCATTTAATCCCAATAAACTAGCCTTTGAATAATGTCACAGATCTCAACCATTACTACCTTGATAAGGTATTTCATATGTCAATTCAACAAATGAGAAATCTTGAAAAAAGGAATTGTCGTGTTGAATAAAGTATTTATTTTTTTCAAATAAACTACTAAAACCAACCTCACTAATGTTTGCCACTTCAAAATATTTATTAAAATACTTATGAAGATAGAAAAAATCCCAAACCATATCCTCTAAAAGTTCAAAACTCGATCACTGCTTAAAATCCTGTTCTGCGTATGAACTAAATATAAACGAATTACATAAGGATAACTGATCATAAATTAAATTTTCATATAAAAATTTAAATGAGTGGGAATCAGTCGTTACAGAATCATTAGCTATAAAACTATTAACGATTTGCGTCTGTCTAAAGAGATTTAAAATTGACTTATAACCAGTTAGCTCATATCATACCAATCAAGTAGAATCGGACGAATTGAAATAATTCATAACGCATCGCGCGTTATACATAATAGTTGAATCTATTAATATATTATACAACATGTAGGAACTAGATAATAAGAATTGATTTCAATTTTATGTTGTTTGTGACGTATGTAGTTGAGTAAACGCAAATTTCTTATAAAGTCAATAGTGGTTTCAAACTGTACTAGTATTTAATTTTCGGAATCCCGTTGTTAAATTTAAAACGCGAGGAGATGTAATCAACGAAGTAGCTGTTTGATTAATCAACTTATTTAATCCAAAGTTGTATTTTGAAGTAATTGTGTATTTTGAACATTTCAATTAGATCAAATCTCCGTTGACAATGAATTATTTTGATTTAAATTTGATAAATAACTATAATTCTTAAAAATATTCTGGTTAATATCATTTCAATTATTAACCGGATATTTAATTGAATTACCGATATATGCAGTCTTCGTATCATTTCAGTCAAGTAAATCCACATTACGAGGATAATAATACTCCCAACCTCACTGATATGCTCGTATACCTACTGCCATTTCGGTACTACCAAATCCATCATAAAACTCAATCGCATCAGTAGATTCATGAATAATAATTGAAGATGCTCACGAAACAGGGACTGTTGCTGTAATTAAATCCCCGCATTTGGAGCGACTGACGCCTCGTGTTTCTCGACCTGGTCGAAAACGAATATTATTTCACCTAACAGCAACTAAAAACGAAATAAAAAAAAAAACTATTAATGATATAAAAAAAAACCAAAGTCAGTATTGGTAAATAACAATGTGAATAAATCAAAAATCATCATGAATATATGAAGGTGTTGCGATAAACGGTTCAGGATAATATAATTTTATATTAGGAACCGAGTAATTAAATATGTCAAACATGCATACATCGTATAAAAACGTCTGTGCTGTCTGAAGTATTTCTGCATTAAATCAGTTCTCAAACCGATCATAACGAAGATAGGTCGAGATGACATCAGTAAAATCGTATAAATCACTTCGCTCAAATATCGCCTGTCAAACATATCAGTTCGTTAGTTGATCATTGAGTTCATAAAGAAAATAAGAAGAATTAATAAAAATATTCATACTATACACATTACAATAAATTTTGAAATAAAAACAGTAAACGCTTATTACGCAACTTATAAGATGCAAAACCAAATAAGTAGGGCGATAAAAAAATATTCTTTTTTTTTATTAGTACGATCGTATTAGACCGTGTTCGATAGTGAATAGAAGTTAAATATAAACAATTGTAAGCCTGTCGAGTAATTAAACCTCTAACAATCATCCCTTTTTGCATTTTTTTTACCTGAAAACCTTTATAATAAATAATAAAGGGTTTTACTATTCTAATTGAACCTTTAACATAACAACTTAATGTCGAATACTGACGTCTGAATCCACCATATATATGAAAAACTTTAACTCATTGAGCTAAAGAGTTATCTGAAACATATACCCAAGTTTGACGTTGAATCAACTCTCGACTAATTATTAACTTTTGACCATATCCTAGTTACCCCTTTAGTCTGTATTTGATTTTGCATATTTTGAGTTTTAAAGAAATACTGAATATGGTAGTTATTTATACGCATTAAATATTTTAGCTGATTAAAAAAAATATAAGTCTTTAATCAATATCAATTATGAATACCAAAATAAACAATAAATATAGATAGATATATAATCAAATTCATAATAACAAATTCCAATAAATTAAAAAAAAAATAAATATCTGCTAACAGTTGTAAGTCAGAAAAATAAATAATATTATAAATATTATATCAATTATAGTAAGTAATCAACATAAATCAACTATACCCAAAATAAACAGTGTAGTTATAATTTAATATCAAATTTAAGATATATTGCACCGTCAAATAAATGATCAATAAAAATAAACCCAAACATGTTTGTCTATTTAACTGCGACATATCTAATGTCTGGGTAAATAAACTCGTTAAATTTAATAAAAATGCTAATAAAATAAAAAAAACTCCAAGATCGATTATTAATAAGAAATTTATAATTATCTCAACATCATGCAATCAAGTATAACAAACAATCAATAACAAATAAATAATACTATTAAGTAGAATAAAAAATAATTCAATATTCGTATTTAATAAAAGTAATATAAACACTAAAAAAAATTGTATAATTAAAAAATCATTTAACAATAATACACAAAATAAAATATACATATTAATAATCATTTTTTATTTTATTAATATCAATATTACTAATATCAAAAGAATAATATAATAATGTAGATTCGTAAACCTCAAAATTTCATATTAAATGAGATGTGGATTGCAACAATTGAACTGGACGAATTTTTAACAAAACACCGTGCTTCATTAGTCAGTAATAATTACGCGCCGATTGATATAAATAAAAATTTAAACGTGTATTATAACGTCCTACACCAAACGTTTTAATAATATAACTTTTTTTTTTTCGTAAACTATCAAATAAAGTCATAACAAATGCTAAAATACCTGAAACAGTTATGATATGTGCAGCCGTTGTAAGACTATGTCATCCACCCAAAGCTACTGGATAATCTAAAACTCGTCGAGGCATACCTAAATAACCTAACCATAACATAGGTACAACTGTAAAAAGTTGCCCAAATGAGTAATAAAAAACGTGTAAATACGCAAATAAACGACTGTATCGAACACCGAAAAGTGACGGTAGATAAAAATAAAACGCTGCATAACTAGCAAACATCAACGATCCGGCTAACATAACATGAAAATGACCGACAATATAAAACGTATCGTGGAATAAGATATTCATACCGGTATGCGCGATAGCCATTCCGCTAATACCACCGGAAACAAAATAAAAAACAAAAAGTAAAACTAATATAAACGGCATCTCAAAGTGCATCGAACTATTAACAAACGTAACTAATCAATGCATTATTTTCGTCGCTGCAGGTACAGAAATCATCACTGTTAGAGTACTATAAAGCATTCTTGTAGTATGAGCTAATCCAACCATATACATATGATGGCCTCAAACAAAAAAGCCTAAAAAGGCAATCGTATACAGGGAGTACATTAAACTTGCGCGGGCCGAAATACGTTTTCGTAAATAAAACGAGATTAGTGTATTGGCAATACCGAAACAAGGTATAATAATTATATAAACTTCAGGGTGACCGAAAAATCAAAACATATGTTGAAATAGAATAGTATCACCACCACCTGAATAATCAAAAAAAGATGTTTTTCAATGACGATCTGATAATAACATTAATAAACCTAAAATAAGCATGGGGTTAGCCGCTATCATCATCCAGGATGCAGCAATAATAGATTCAGAAAAAAAACAACGAGCGTCCCGCATCTTTCGATTATTCAGTGTTGATAAATACCGATAAGTCATTAAAAAATTAGCTGAACTAATCATAGACGCTATCAATGTAACAACAACGATCGTAATACCCACATCAGTCTTTCCAATAAGTGTATATCGTGTACGAGATGAAAACGGTGTAATCATTGCCCAGCCCGGCAATAAATCCTTGGCATTCCGTTCAACAACTCAAATTAACTCATTTTCATTAACATGTCTATAATATAGGGATCGTTGAAAACGAGCAACCAACATTCGACAACGTCAACCTTCACGATTTAAACGTAAAAATCGTCAATTATTTAGAACTCGATTCTGTTTCGATTGTGAAAAATATAAATTTAATATGTTTAAATTTAAATAAATGTTGTTTAATCAAAACTTATTAAAATAAATATAATTACTGTTAATTAAGGATGTCAAATGTAAAAACAAATCTCACGTTGTTAATTTATTTGCTTTTAATACATTATTATTTAAAAAATTTGTATCAGCTAATCGCGCCAAATCTACTTTAAAAGTCGTTTCTAAATTAGTCCCCAATAAGTTTAACATTGTTGTTGATTGAAACCACACAGCTTTATAATTATTCAAAACTTTTGATATTAAAGTAGTGTATAAAAATGAAAAATTTGTATTATATAAAGAATCGGGTAAATAATTACCAATTTTAATTTTATAATTACATAAGGGGGTTTTAATAAATAGATTCCGCCCATTTTGAAAATTTTCAAAATTAATAGATTTATTCGTATATAAA
>JAGYYL010000032.1:0-11170 GCA_021440025.1 Euplotes parawoodruffi | reverse complement strand
GTGAGTGATGGTTGAGGTAGTGTGGAGGGTTCTTTCCGGCACAAGTATGTACTAATAGTTATGTTAAAATTAATTTTTGGTTGTTTTAAACTTGTTCATACTTCCTCATTGAAAATAGCATACTCTTTGAATTTTACGATTTTTCAGGATGTATCTTGCTATTTAAGTATATCACCAATATATTCGACGAAGAACTCACAAATTAATTATAGCCTGTAGTTTCTGCGCAAGTGGAACTTACTTTGACTCTGCTACTTCGACTTGTAAGGCTTGAGACGCCTCATGTAATGGAATGTGCTATGGATCTGCAACCAAGTGTACCAAGTGTAGCTCAATTACTTTCCTTGATGTTGAAAATCTTGCATGTGTGTCTAGTTGCTCTGGAATCAGTGTAACAATTGGAGGATTGAAGTATTGCAAGTCAACAAATATTTACGTTGATTCATCATCAACATCACCAATTGAGCTCGGATCAAAGGCTTACCCCTATAAAACTATTGACCAGGCGTTCATTGAGATATTTAATTACTGGAGTTCTGCAAATACTGCAAACGTTCTTGTCAAAGAATCGACGACAAATAAAATTTATTTCCAAGAGAGACCTTTGATCGTTAATAGAAATGACAATGTGAAGATCACAACCTACACAGCTGGCACTGGAACCCCTGCTAAGGCGACACTACTTGTGACGAATACTGAGACTTACGCAAATGCCTGGAACACAGCTTACAGCTTAATGCAAGGAGTTGCATATGACTTCACTGGAGCTGGGTCGACTTTGACCTCTGACGAAACTAAAACAATCGATGCTCAGTGGTATGCCTTCATCATCATTCAATGTAATTTCAAGATGGAGATGTTTATCGTAAACAACAGCTTGAAGCTACAAGACGACGACTTTGCTATTGTAAACCCTGTCGCCAATCTGGCTTCAAAAACTCTTACTATCAACAACTGAGACTTTAAGATGTATGGAACTGTAATGATTGCCTTCACTAGTGTTTCATTTGCTTCAACTGGAGTCACTATCGATACTGAGAATCTTGTCGGAGGATTTGTATTCCTTGTCACCTGTAATCCTGCTAGCGATGTCGTGACAGGAAGTGTTGTAATTGATAATTTGAAGCTTGATGGATTAAGATCTGTACTCTTCAAATATGGTGGTGTCTATATGACTGGACCTCAGAATTTCACTATCCAAAACTCATACATTGGTTCATATGGATTCATGTTTGATGCAAAACAGTTAACTAGAGCAGACTCACCACTAAATTGTCAACCAACAGATAATGCACTTCAGACTATTAGTCTATCAAACAACGTGTATAACATGTCGGCTTCATACACTGGAACACCTCATCATGGATTTATCTGCTCATTTTTAAGTTGGTATCCAAGACAGAACATGCAAGTCAGCTTTGTGAACAACACTATGATCAACATTCAGAAAACATTTTATAGAATCCTGCTGCTGGATGTTTACTACGCAACGGTAACAGTGACAGACAATAGATTCTTAGACTCTACTGGAGCTGTCGATATTTCTCAGATCAATACTATAAAAACAGTACAAGTGTTGAGGAATCTATTCCAGAATATATCCTCCACTTCTCAAAATATCATGGTTATTTCATCATCTTCAAACGCTATTATCACTGACTTCAACATGAACGGTACAAATACTGGTGCTGTATCAAGCGCGGTGCTTAACTTGAACATGGCTACCAATGCAGTTGCTACGTTGACAAATATTAAGTTTACTAATAACTTGTTCTTAGGAACAAAAGCAATAGTATCGCAGCAATTGCTAAGTAAACTGATCCTGACAAACTCTACTTTCACTGGAGACCAGCTATTGCAGAATACGAACTACATCGATATTCAGCAAGCCACGCAGCTTTCAATAACAAACACGACATTCACTAATATCATCTACCAAAACGTCGATGACTCTGGAGCTTACCTGATCTCTGTGTCTAAAAAGATGAGTATTGCTGCTGGAGTCGACTCGTACATCCAGAATGTTCAGTTTACCAATATTAAGGTCAACGCGTTTAGTTTTGGAGGGTTCTCTGACTCAGAAACTGGCGGAAAAGGAAACTTAATACTTGACACCATCACAATCTCAGGCTGCTCTTTTAATAGTCCAGATTCTCTGATAGGTAAGAATTCTTGCAACTTTAGTTCAAATACTCTACTATGACTTATCAGTTTAGTTAACTAAGTGCCTTTAAAGTCTGATGTTTTAAATTTCTTCTTTTTCGTAAAATCCTGTATATGTACTAATTATCCTGTATAGCTTCAAAGAAATTCTCATATTCAGGAAATAGTCAGTTTATCATCCAAAACACCAACTTTACTGATCTTAACTTCGCTAAATTTGGAAATCTGATTGAACTTACCCACAATGCAATGTTGACTACGATTATAACAAATGTTAACTTCTTGAGGATCTATGGCGCAGGAGTTGTCATGCAGCCTCAGGATATTTTCGATAAGACTAATCCGTTAATCCTGACGGTGAGCAATTGTATATTCACTGATAATACCCCTTGGGTTTCAGGATTCTTCAATGTTTATGAGAACAGTATTCTTTACGTCAACACCTCGTCGTTCACAAACATGTATTCTGTTGGATCAGGGTCAGTAATCCTTGCGAACTATAAGGAAAACAAGATTATTATCAATAACTGTACCTTTACAAACAACTATGCTATTCTTGGAGGAGTTTTCTATTCGCAGTTTAGTAGTTCGATTACGTGTAACTACTGCACATTCGTCAATAATATCGCTATTCGAGGTGGACTTGCATTTTTAAACAGTAATGGAATCATTATCTTAAACCAATGAAGTATAACAGCAAACCAGGCTCTTAACGCCCCGATTTTGTATATTTCAGCGTGTCAGTCTGATTTCTCAGTAATTTCTAATTCTACAGTATTCTTGAATAATATTATTCTGATGAGCGACCTTCTGATACTCAACGGCACGGGTCTTTCTCATATTAATAGTTTGTTCATTGCCTCTGTCAAAGCAAACCAAGACTTTTATGAGAAATCTGTCAGTGGTAGTAAAAAGTCAGGAATCTCAATGATTAAAGGAAAAGTTGCCTTAACAACAGGAACTCTTGTCCATGACCAAGTTGATTTTCTTGCTGCTTTTGAGTCAGAAATTGATATTACAGACTCAACAATTAAAAGCGTCGTGATTGAGACAAACCACGTTGTGTTCCACTTGCTTTCATCAACTTTTACCTTCACAAATTCAACTGTGACCAATATTACATGTCCTGCAAGTACTGAAGCTATCTTCCAAGTCAGGCTTGAGTCAACGTTTACGACAGCTGGATCTTTAGCAAAAGTGACAAATACAACATGCGAATTTACATTCTTGCTTTACTCTTATGCCTACATCAACGATATTTCACTAGACACGAATAGTTTGACGACTCCACTAATGGAGTCTGTTGAAAGTACAGCTTCGTTTACTGGAATTACTGTGAAGAACATTAACACAACAGCCTCAATGATTATTTCTGTTGAAAATGCAGCGTCTCTGATTACAAATAGTAGTAATTTCCTAAGCGCAAACCAAATATACTTCTATGTGACAGGGTCAACAGCGACATTCCAAAATACCGTGTTCGACAATCAAATGAACATCCAGATGAAAGCAGTTTATTTCGAAGACACATCTGCGACCCTTTTGCAAAGCACATTCAAGAACTTAAAATATACAGATCAAGGAGGAGCTGTCGATACTTTGAACAGTAATCTTGTAGTCAACGGCTCAACATTCTTGAACAACTTCTGACCGACTGCAGGAGCAATTGCACTTCGATGTGAAGATGGAAATACCTGCACTTACTCAATCATTAACAGCTTCTTCACAAATAATAGTGCAACAACAAACGGTGGAGCTATCCTCTACGACTATTATAAGCCAACCCTATCTGGAAATACGTATACAAATAATAGTGCTCAGTATGGACCAAATGTTGCTGGGTATCCTGTCAGAGTTGCTGCAGAAAGCATCCCAACACAAGTCTATGTATCAGGTCAGACAATTGCTACAGCTATTAAGTACAAGTTAGTCGACTATGACGGCCTCACAATCGCTACAGATTCAGATTCAGTTATTACCATATCGCCTGTATCATCGACTGACAAAGTTATTGGAAATACTGATGTCACAGTTGTAAATGGAGTTGCTACATTTTCAGATATTACACTAATCTCAAAGCCAAGTGCCCAGAATATTAATTTCACGATCTCTTCGTCAAATATCGATTTGACGAAGCTTGGTACAGCATTTGGCTTAGCAACAAGCGATACAATTCAGACATTAAAAGTAAACTTCAGAGCGTGAATCAAGGGTGAACAGCAAGCGAACGATATGTGAACAGTTTGCCCAACTGGTAAATACTCTCTCATTGCTGGATCGACTGACTGTAGCATTTGCCCTAAACACGCCACTTGCCTTGGAGGTGATGTTATTTGGGTCGATGAAGGGTACTGGAGGTCATCATTTGACTCTGATTACATTCTTGAATGAATCAATACTGGATCTTGCCTCAAATACGAAGGAACTCCGACCGATGTTCCTTATAAATGCCAAACTGGATACTCATCAAATCTCTGTGACTCGTGTGTTAGTGTCGATGGAACTAAGTACCAAAGAACCGGAGACCATAAGTGCGGTATATGTCCAGATCCAGTTCTCAACTTCTTCAGACTTTTTGGATTATTGATCCTTTTAGTGATCTTAGTGATTATCATAATCTGGTCAAATATTAGGACGATTGAGGACTCTCCAACATCAATATTGATTAGAATCATGACGAACTACTTCCAGATCATTACTTCAGCAGCTTCTTTCAATCTAACGTTTCCCAGCAGCTTGAATAGTTTCTTTGAAGGAGTCAAAACAGTTGGAGAAAGTGCTAAAATCTTCCTGTCTGTTGATTGATTTATCCAAGACTTTGGCATGGTGAAGGCTGACGACACAACAGAGTACTTTAAGGCCTTCATGACTTCTTTGTCACCACTTATATTTGTATTCGTTTGTACTTTAGTCTGGTTGTGCATTCGAATCTTTAAAAAGTACACGATGGTGGAAATGAAGAACAAAATTATTGTGACTACATGCATCGTGCTATTCTTGCTTCATCCAGGTATCACAGGAATGGCGATGGGACTTTTCAATTGATACGAGGTCGATCGTGGACAATTCTGGCTGTATAAAGACCTCAGAATACGATGCTGGAAAGGCTCTCACCCTGTATGGGCCTTTGGACTTGGTATTCCTATGATATTGCTTTGGGTTATCGGACTACCAGTTGCTGGATTCATAATTGTCAGATTCTATAGAGAAAAACTCGATGACCCGATTGTCCTTTCAAGATATAGAATCATTTTCCAAGGCTACAGAAAAGAAGCGTATTACTGGGAATTTGTCAATATTTTCAGAAAAGTATCAATGGTCATGATTAATACTTTCCTCGGTATTTACCCTCCGATTTACAAGACATTCGTTGCAACATTGACTTTGGCTATTATTTTGAGACAGCAAGAGCAAGTGCAGCCGTACAAGATCAAGATCATGAACGAAGTTGAGTTCAGAGAGTCAACGACATCAATCATTACTCTGTTCGGTGGTATGTTCTTTATCCTTGAGAGCTTGCCTACTGCCATCAACGTAGTTTTGGTCTTAGTGATCTTGATCTGCAACATTTGGTTCTATTCACTGTGGATTCACTTATTCTTCAAGAGATCGAGATTCGCATTCCTGAGACTAATTGCACTATTCTTCGGTAAAGTATCGTGATTAGGCAAAGAGTACTGGCACGAAGAGCAGAAGTCTTTGCAGAGTAATCACGACATGGACTTCGTATTTGGCAAGTATGATCCAAAGGATACAAAGTATAAGCATATCGAAGAAGAAAGCAAGGACATGAGCTTCCAGGGCTACCCACAGCAAGACAATATCATTAAAGACCTGTCTGGCGGCAACAGCAACACCGGAAGTCTGAATGAAAAACCAAAACAGCAAAAGAAGTCAGCCAGAAAGACAGCCAAGGCCGAAGAACTTGATCAGACCAAAGAAGGACTTGAAGCTGCTGAAGGTACTAAGAAAAAGAAGAAAAAGAGAATCATCAGAAAGAAGAAAGGCAAGAAAGGCGAAAAGAAAGGCGATGATCAGCAGAATTATGAGGAAATGGACCAAGATGAAATTGAACAGCAGATTAATGAGGAACTTGATGCTGCTGAGATGGCCAAGAATTTACCTGATGAAGAGCTTGAGGATGCTCAACCAAACAAAAAGAAGTCTGCGAGAAAAGAAAAGAAGTCAGCAAGAAAAGAAAAGGCCTCAGCAAGAAAGGAGAATAGTAAATCAGCCAGAAAAGCTAAAGAATCTGCTAGAAATAATCCTGAAGGAGGCGATAAAGCATCTGCCAGATTAGAGAAAGTCGAAACTGACAGAAAAGGAAGCAAATCAGCTAGAAAAGGCAAAAAATCTGCAAGAAAGACAAAGAAGTCAGGCAGAAAGAACTCTGGAGATAGAGTTCAGCCTGCTGATCATCTTGACGATCAAGACGACCAAAAGCAGGAGGGTGATCTCTCAGCTGACGAGGAAGCCCAAGACATCTAATCATCATTTACTCATCTACAATTGAACTTCTAAGTGAGTGATGGTTGAGGTAGTGTGGAGTTTTATTTCATATTTATCATTAATTAGCATTATCAAGGTCTTTTGTATTCTTGATTCTTTGAAAACTGCTGGTTTTGGTTTAAATGCCTAAATTATTCAGCAATTTATTTTCAATCTGAGAGCCAAATGCAAGTATTTATCAAAAATAGTTTTAAAAAAATTCAGTCTCCCTTAAATCACTAAAACCCTCGATTACTTCTTACTTTTAGTTTTTAAGTTTTATGTTGCTGATCCCTCTTCGTTTTTTGAAAGTACTTGGAAAATATTTTTGATTCACAGGGCCTGAGCTTCTTCTCGGTGACATTGAACTCGGGTGATTTACATAATTTGTAATCAGTCTAAAAAACGAAGACTGCACTGCCATTCTTTTAGACGCCTTATTTCCACTGCGCTGACTTTAGCCGTTTCTGCACTTCGTACATTGACTTTTGGACTGAAGGAATCTCACATTTCTCGTAGGTATCTCCAATCAACTTTATAAACAAAGTAATTTGATTCACGAGAGTCTTTGATGTTTTTATATCATTCATGATACTGGCTCGACTTTCTTGGGCGGAGATTTGGTTCAGCATCCTTTCAAAGCTCAATGATGTGAACGGATTGGTCTTGCTAAAAATATTTTAACGGTGCATTACCTGAGAATAGTTTTCCCAGTATCAGCTTCAATCCTTCGTATTAATTTTTCAAACAGCTTCTCGAGGATTTCACCATCAGAGATATTACTAGCACAAATCTGTTTTGTGCTATCAGTAATTTCTTTCGGCCTTGAGAGTACTAAAGCCGTTGTGTCTTTAGCAATAGGCGGTAAGTTGGAGGTGTACTCGTTCTTTTCAATACTTTCAGCATGCAGCTGACTCAGTATTCCATCGATACTTTTCATCTTGTCGCGTTCAGTTCTTCATTCAAAGTCTCTTTGTGAGAGGCTGTTCTGACCATTCCTCGAGTTGAATACTTTTTTGTTGATGAGGTTCTCCTTCGGCAGCTCAGTGACGTTTGTTAATTTTACTGTCCCAGAATCTAAATCTCTAATAATTCAGAGTACCTTTTAGCTTTGAGCACGAGTTTCGGGTTTTATCGAAGCTCCTAATAATATCCTGCACGTGCTTGCCTCGTTTGAATTTCTATTATTTTTAAGTTGCAAAAATACAGCAATCAGATTTTAAACGCAAATTTTGAATAACTTCGGATTTTAGTTTAAAATAAAAACACTTGTTATAGTAAATTTGAAGTTTAAAAACTGTAAATTTCTATTTTATCGTAACAGTCGATCGACTAATTAAACTCACAGTGGGGACGTTATTTTTGTGCATAATTTGATCGCATTTTAAATAAGCAGCAGCTGAAGTCTGCTATTTTTGAGATAAAAATCGACAAACTTCGTGAGTCGTCTGGACATTCACCACAAGTGGTCGTTAATGAGTATTATTAATTCTAATTTTATGAATTTTTCAAGTTGTAAGCTACCTTAAGGACTTCTTCATTTTTCTTTGAGACCCTCTCGAGCTCCTTTTTATAAACGTTCTTGGTGACTCCGAAGATTTCAGCGAGTCTTAGCTTTTCCTTGGGGATCAGCTGGATCACGTCCATTCTTGAATTTATATCGCTTGCAGACCTGCACGATGCTGATGCGGAGTTTTTCTCGAAATGGTGCATGAGAGTGCTAAAGAGGCAAATTACACACAACTTAAAATTTTAATATTTGTCGTGGGTTTCAACTGATTTCAATCAAAAAAAATTTTGAATGCGACAATTATTAAAAGTTACATTTCTGGGAATTTAAAAGACTCTGAGTCCGAATCAGATTCATTGTAGTTTATATATCTCGCTTTGTTGAGAGAAGAAGGGTGGTTGTCATGTAAAAATCCTCTGTTCATGATTTGAATCACCCTCTGCAATTGCTTTGGAGAGTACTCGGGTTCTTTAATAGATTCCATATTTAATCAAGATCTATTTTATTTTAAATTTATTAAAAACTATAATATCTGGGTCAACATGCATGTTTAAAATTGAATACTAAAGCTTCTTTTTGGTATTAAACCCCATGACTGTTTTTCTCATTGATGGTGTCATTTTTCCCATTTTGCTTGCTTGAAATCCCATCGGCTGCAAATACGATTGGTCTCTAAGTTAAGTTACCAAAATGAGCAATTACTTACTCTGCCAGTGAGCTGTGGAATCCTACAGATCCTTGAGTTTTGAGTCTCTCTGCAACGCTTTTAGATCTGTAGCTTTCTTCAGTCGCGAATCTCGGCACGGCCCCCAGCTGCAGCTTATTTAAACTTCGAGACTTTTGAATTCTTGACCCACGTGGACTCAGTGATCTTGTGTCTGATGTAGCTGGCCACGGAGTCTCTCCAGTTGCTGCTTTGGGCAGGTTCTTCGACTGGCGCAAACAGCGGGATCTTGTAAATGTTGCTCTCGATCGTCGACTGCAGCTTGTCAACGTCTGCTTGGATCTCGACCGACTGTAAATTGTCCTTTGCTGCAGCTACATTTGGAAGCAAATTGATATGTTTGGAAATCGAAACCTCGCTTGAGTTACACTTTTGCTTTGAGATCTCGTTGACTAGCTCTTCGACAATCTCAGGCCTGAAAGTCTGCTTGTCGTAGTACTGATTTTTAGGAACCAGTAAAGGATTTTTATTGTTCCGGATCGAATTTAGATTGTCCTTCCTCGCTCCGAATACTTGGCAGGTTTTAGGCGGATCCAGAATTTTATTAACCTTTGAGTTATGCGCATTATGCATTTTCTCTCTATTTTAAGTTCTGAGAGATTAGCTTTATATTCGAGCTCAGCATTCTCTGTAAAATTAATCAATTCGCTTACACGAGCGTTTGATACATTTCCTTGAGTGTTTTTACTTCGCGAATGGAGGTAAAATTTCTTGTCGTCGCTGATGCTTTCGAACTCTGGTTCAGGGGAAAAAGATATTTTGTCACTGTAAAATAATTAAAAAATCAAAACAACTTATTAATCGGCGGCTTATTTAGCATATTTTTCTTTTTGTCAAATCTACATAATAAATAAATCGATAGTACTTTGAAAAGTTGGATAAAAACGATTGATTGAAGATCTGCTTTGATTTATTTTATCTTCATAAAGATTCAGCTATTCGTCGGTTTATCACTGAAGTCTAGGACTGCATTTTTCAGTTTGTAATTAGTGTGGTTATTCGGCGATTCTCTATATTGTAAATTTACATATAAAAGTATAGATCCAGCATACTTGTATTTGAAATGCTTCACTGAAATGCCTTTAAATTGGTTTTCGATTACATCCATACTGGATTCCTGTGTTTTATTTATCGGGTTAGCATAGGTATCAAAAATAGGATGCTGAATTTTATCAGCTCCTTCTTCTGAAATTTCATCAGGTAAGCTTCCTTCACCTTTGAATATCTTCTTATCAGATAAAACTTCACTGATAGGTTTGATGCTCCACGGTGATGGAGGAGGATCTTTATCGACAATCTGGAGATCTATGAAGATTATCAGCAAAGGCAGCTGTTGTACATACCATAAAAATTATCATCGAGTTCTCTGCTAAACTCGTGTTTTGTTGCAGGACTGCCTATAGATGATTAAAAATATCCGATGGAATAAATCCAGCTTAACATGATTAACCATTACTACCTTCTTGAGTCTTCTTTCGTTTACCCACGTTATGGACCTGGTTCTTCGGTATGAAAGAAGCTGAAAGATATCAATACGCAGACTTACAAAGCGAACGTGTTGAATCTCTTAACATCTCAGCAAGCTTATTTATTAATTACTTTATGTGGAGACTTTTCGATGTTCTTTAATACAAAGGACTTTGTGTCGATCTTTCATTTATTTCAGCTATTTTTATATTTTTAGCTTTACAATATAAAGCACAATTTAATTAAACAAGCAGCTGGAAAAGTTAGATTTTCTACAACTGGAAGGAATTAACAAACAAATCGATTAATTTATGAAAGACTAAAAGATTAAATTTTGTACTAAATTCGAAGCACTATTAAAAGCGAAATAAATTTATGATAAGTTACCTCTGTCGCTCGTTGAGTAGCTTATTTAATGGTCTGCCTGACTTTACATCTGCGGAGCCTTTATTGCTGACCATTGAAATGCTGAACGGCCTGAGACTGTACTGGTTGCTTTGTATCAGCAAGTCTGCATCTTCCTTTTTATTCTAAGCAGCAAGTGTCAAATAGTTCAAGAGTTTATTCTGCAGCAGTTGTTTAAATTACTTACCGACATGATGCTCATTGAAGTCTTGCGGAACTGGTCTGTTACTGTTGGCTCAGTCGACAAGTTGTGAATCGGTCGCGGAACTGAGCTGTTGACAGTGACAACTCTCTGTTGGTGCATCGCATCCAATCTTTCATAATTGCTTTCGTTCATATTTGCTCTTCGCATATATATTTATGATTTCTATAATAATTAAAGCACTCTCCACACTACCTCAACCATCACTCAC